>JAODUE010035098.1:0-20608 GCA_027564755.1 Amblyopsis hoosieri
CGTAAACATAAAGCACATGCCTAATATGCTGTTGGTGTTTCGTGTGTCACCAAAGGAGCTCCAACCCCACCAAGGCATGGACTGATGGACTCTACAAGACCCCTGAAAGTGTCATGAGGTATGGCAGCATGACATTAGCAGCAGATCCTTTACGTCCTGGACTTTACGAGGTGGTTGAGCCACCGTGGATCAGACTTTTTGTTCCAGCACATCCCACAGATGCTCGATCAGACTGACAACTGTGGAAGTAGGAGGTCGGGGCACAGCTTGAACTCTTCATCATCTCAAATCACTCAAAAACAATGTGGGCTTAAACTTCTTCGTCCCCAGGGGGAAATACGTTTCGCAGCAATCCAGACAGATCCAAGACAGACAAAAATACAAGAATGTAATAATACAAAAGTGTGTATAAAAAGAGAATTCTACAGGTGAATATATAGACATTAAGTCAATGTCATAATCTTCATAATCACCACCAGCAGCAATAAATAGTCAGAAAAAACAGCACCATCACCGGCGATCATTGCCATCTACCCACCCCTCTGGCCTATGTACAGGAGGAAAATGGCAGTGGCAATGAATGAGTACCTACATCAATTTCTCTTTATAGGAGGGAATCAAACCGTGAACCAGAAGGTAGGACCTTTAACTGTGTGAAGGTGGTGGGTGCTCATACTGTCTGTCTGTTATATGTGTCAGTAGGGCTGTGCGATAAAGCGATATCGTATGACGATAGAAAAGTATCTACCGTCTTAAATTAGGCTTTATCGTTTATATCGTTGTTGGGAAAATCGCACTCTTTACTCCAATCATTTTCGTCATTTGGAGTGCGTATTTTGCGCAGATTACTCTTGTTTGCTTTTTAATGGCGAGGCTTTTATTGCACTTCCAAGTAAGGTGTGTAGTTTTCGTCAGCTCTCTCTCCACCGCTGTCTATATTCCCTCGCTGAGCTCCGTGTGTGTGTGTGCCTGCGTGCGTGTGTGTGTGCATATGAGTGTGGAGTGAGCCATGCCCGCCCCGCAGTGGAGAAGAGAGCACGGCGTAGCAACTCGTGATCAAAGAAACATTGGTGAGGCAGATTCGTACTGAGTGAGTCTTATGATCGATTAATTTTAACCTGCCAGCCAAGAGTTGTATGAAGTTGTATGTTGCGCGGTGCATCGCCGATGCTACTGCTGCCTGCAAAGTTAACAAAACGCGCTAGCTACCTGGTACATTCGGGACATATAACCTAACCAGGACGTAGTTTATGAAAATGTTCGATTATATTTCCTACCTCTGTGTTTTGTTTCTATGTCTGACAAGCTCCTATAATTTCCAATCTTTCAGACGAGTTATCTTAAAGAAACCACACGCTTCTCAACACCATGATTGCCATGGTCTAATTGCGTAAATTATGCAGTCAATGGGTTATGATCGCGTTACTAAACGATCATAAATTACAGCATAACGCTGTAGAGACTATATTATGTTTATTTGAATTCAGTCTAACACATTTAGTTAATCTCCTCTGCTCACTGTGGTTCAGAGGCTGCCCCTCTCCACGTGTTATTTATAATAGTTATATTCTACTCACACGCCTCACATTGACAAGAAACTATTAATTTAATTTACAGAACTTGCTATATCGTGATACGTATCGTAACCGGGATATAAAAGAATCTCTATCGGGATATGACATTTTGGTCATATCGAACACCCCTGTGTCAGTGAAGCTTGTGGGGTGCAGTGTGGCAGGGTGCATTATCCTGCTGAAAGAGGCCACTACCGTCAGAGGAATACCATAGCCATGAAGCGGTGCACCTGGTCTGCATGTAAATGCCCAGACCCAGGGAATCTCAGCAGAACATTGCCCAATGTCTCCACCTGCTTGTGTTCTTCCCACACCCTGGTGCCATCACTTCCCAAGGTAAATGGAACACGCGCACACACACACAGCCAAAGAAAACAGGACTCATCTGACTCAGGTGACTTTCTTCCACTGCTCCAGTTCAGATGTTCACATGCAGACTGCTTTCGACAGCGGTCAGGCATTAGTATGGGCACTGGTCTGTGTGACACATTCATCCTCGTAAGCATCACCAGCGTTTTCTGTGACTTGTGCAACAGTAACAACAGGATAGCCTTCGTTGCCCTTGATGAGCCTTGCTCGCCCATCCGCATAGTGCCGGTGTGTCCCTCCTCAGACCACTGTCAGTAGGTATTCACCACTGCTGAGCAGGAGACCCACAAGCCTTGTCGTTTCAGGGATTGTATTAGCCTTGTCACGCCTTTACTCCTTCCCATCTCCCCCATCCAACATGTCAGACTACGAGAACTGAGAGAACTGTTCGCTTACCATGTAGTACTCCATCCCTTGACATGTGTTCTTGTTAGGCTAATCAACCATATTCGCTTCACCATTGGAGGGGTCATAATGTTTTGCCTCGCTCACCAGTGTATGTAAGCTTGCCCTAGTTTTGTAAAACCATTCTCACCACTGTTTCAATGTGCCATGATACACTATAACAACAGCAAAACATACTGTATATCAAAGACTTATCGATTCATATCACAAGGTAGACTACATAGTATATTGCAGCCTATGAAACTGGTGTAGTAATGTATAGTACAGACTCATGAATAATTAAAGAAGACTGTCACATTGCACAGCACTGTCAGCAAAATATACACGTCTTAAAATAAACAATTTTGAAGGTTGAGATTGGAAATCTTATATATCAAAAATATTCCAATGGCAAGTTAGCACACAGCCTAAGTGCTTCTAAACACTGAAAGACAATTGACATGATGGAATTGAAAATGTGTCTATTGATTTAAAGCAATTGTTTGCCTATATGACTGACTGTAGATGTAGAATACGACACTATGAATAGAGGACATGTTTTATTCTATTTCTAAGATGTGTGCGTGCATTCGAGTTTTACCGTGCTGTGTTGAGTAATGGATGCTGTGTCCCGATCAGCTTCCTCACATGCATGGCAACATTACTAAATTCATCGCTCAGTAAACAGCGTAGGCTCAAGAAGGATGTCGGATAGCCCACGATCTTCTCTGCATCGGAGACCACTTTACTCCAGTTTGAAGCGGCGGCGTGTGAGAACAAACTCAACTCCCTGAGTGCTCGCCTGATCACTGGTTTGCAAGAGAGTCCCGACCATGTCGCCCTGACGGCTGCCGTTGTAAGCATGATTTTTCTAATATTGCCTGTTAACAGAAAATATTTACTATGGTGCTGCTACACTAATATGAAGTTGTCAGTCACATTATCCTAAAGCAATGCCATATTCGGATAATTTACATATACTAATGTTACAGTTGTATTAGTTAAAAGTGCAAAGAAATTGTCTTTGCGAAAAATGACATGCCATGTGTTATTCTGATAGGTTTGACTTTCATTCATAAAATCTAAAAAACTATATGTTCTCTAACTCACGACCTGACTATGTAGGCCGCCATCTTTAAAAACGAAATACGTTACGTCGCAAAACAGGAGGAGAGCTCTAGTTGTACAGCATAGGCTATTGTATGTAGTGGCATAGGCATAGATACTTGATAATGTACAACTCTTCATGTGGCATTCACCTCTGCGCCTGCCCACGCAGGCCTATTTAATCAGGCATTTTTAGCAAACAGTGACTTTATCAGATCATTTAAACTGAAGCAATAATATGTAGCCTAGCAGAGGTTTCAATAATTAAAACCAGTGTCTGTATGGGGTTTCATCATTTACATCATCCTACTTTTTCCTTTTAGATTAGTGTTGAGTTGACCAATACATTGTGGCAAATGGGCTACATTGTTTCTTTTGAGTAATTTTCAAATGGTAAACTAAGATAGTTCTAGAAGGATCTCTCTAGAGACAGGATTAGATGTGGTGTGTAGCAGATTATGCAAAATGTTCATAATAGCCTTGCAGAAATGTGGCCTAGTCATTGTGCATGAAATTAAATGCTAATTATCCAGCCATGCTACCCTAACAGCGATGACTAAAATGTTTTCCATCCATATAATATTTCACAATATAATATTTATGAAAGGGATATGGGATTTGAGGTGGCTTGCAGAAAAATAATAGTCAGACATTTTGATTAAATCAGTGTACTAAATTATGCAAGGAAGACACAAAATGATACGTGTTTAAATAAAGGAAAGAATATCCAATCCATTGTGAAAAAAATGACGCAACTCAAAAACAGTGTTGCAAGTGTATTACTTTGAGCAATCACCAGATAGGCTATAGAAACTTTTGTGAGGTTTTCTTTGGTTCTATTACAGATCATTGCACATTTGCATATACACTCAAAATCCATCAGATTATTGACATATCTAATTATAGTGGAATATTGAATTTGTTCAAATGTTGATCTAAATCCATGCAATAGTAAGACATTCTGTTTAGTTCATTATATAAGCAGAATGCCAGAAAAATATAACTTGTTTAGTTAACTTTAAAGAAGAACTTTACTGTACTACAGGTGAATAAGGCACTTGCATTTCACTCCATGTAACACAATCCTTGTGACAATATAACAGTTAGTTACAGAATGATACGGAGCTAAGCAAGGAGTATTATGTTTAACAATGCTCTCATTGAATGTTTCTCCATCTGCTTATAATTGGGTCTGTACTGGCTGACGTTGTCAAGGACATTTTACACAGCAAGGAGCCTTGATAGCCTTTGTTGAATATGCTGAAAAACACAGCACCAGTCACCATTTATATCTTGCCGTTTATAAATAATCTGTTGTAAATCACTTGCATGGTGGTGGAACATGAAAATGTCAGATTAAAGTGCTACAGTATATGTTATACTAACGTGATGAAAGGCTAATTGTGCCAGTATGCAAGCACAATATGAATGACACTTCACAGCAACCATTCCGGATGTTGTCCAGACTTAGAAGAGTGCTGCTATATTCCATATGCGTTGCCAAGGCACTGCCACTGGCCCTCATTGTTAAAGTCACAAGCGCAGACAGTCCAATGCAATTGAAATATAAATCCACCCCATCTACCGACAACCTGACATACAAATGCACGTGCGTGCACAACCCCCCCACCCGGAGTCTCCACCTATGTCTGCGAGGTACAGGGAACCTCCTTTGCCTGGTTCTGCCTCCCAGTGGCCAACATCTACAGTGTTTGTTATCTGATTCCTGTGCTCTTTTGTCTCTGCCAGAAGAAAGCGGTCCAATATTGATGTATGAACTACCTTTACTTGTTGTGAACGATTCTAATTACACACACTGTGATTTTCTGTTTAACTGAGTGAGAGATAGAGAGAGAGAGCGTATCAAAACATTCTCCCATCTCCCATGTGGGAATGTGGGATTCTGACACTCACAAGCCAGCCTCTGGCCAAGAGAGAGCACGTCAGTCAAGTCTTGGCCTCGCCATGATTTGACACCATCATATTGTCCCAAGTAACCACGTGAATAGCAAAGTGTCTGAGCTTCAGTTAGTTGGCAATGTCACATTTAATTAAGAAGCCTGCTCTGCTAATGAGAGCTGGATATACAGTATTTTAGGCTTTCTTTCAGGTCTGGCAATGTTGTTTAATTGTTATTTCATTGTTATTATAGTGTTTAAGTAGCCTAAGAAGCGTTTATAGTTTTACAGCCTACTATATTAGGCTTATGTTTTGTAGAACTTTGTAGAATAGGAAACTCAATGTGAAAGACTCAAAGTTATAATAATATCATTCAATCTTATCAACTGCATCAGGAGAAATGACTGCAGGCACCTGTTTGCTGCCAACAGAAAGTCTCAAGCAGCGGGAAGACGAGCAGCATGAGGGAACAGATCTCTACTGGCTATGAGTGCTCTAGTTGCACTCTATGGAAAACTGAGAAGAAATAGCCTACCTCTGATGATCGGCGCGTCATATAATGTTTCAGTGGACGCCCCTCCCCCTGTCTGTTTTTCCCCTCACTCAACCTCTCTTTTGACTCACAGAGGCGGTTCACAACTCGCACACGGACCGTGGAAAATACAGGCAGAAGATGGCTGACTTAGCCGGGCACTGCAAGCCCTCAGCGGCATCACCAGCTTCACTCGGGCCGTTGCAAAGCTTCAAGACGTTCGCCGTTTGGCAACAGTAAACGCTGCCCCGCCTTACACGCCGCTCCGGTCTACCCTTAACCGCAAATATTGACAGAAGTGTAATAAAAAATGGCAGAAATGGAAAAAGAGGGAAGACCTCCGGAAAATAAAAGAAGCAGAAAACCAGCTCACCCAGTCAAAAGGGAAATAAATGAAGAAATGAAGGTAAAGGGCTCTGTGCCCAGTTGCATGTGATTACGCATGGAAACAGAGAGCTTGTGAGCGCATGCATGTCTGTTGGACGCTGACCAATTAGTCTCAATGAATTGTAGCATTCACCGGAGTGCACTGCCTTGCATGATTTCCAAACTTTGATTTTTTCTTTTTTTCTTTTTTACTAAAGTTCTATTGTGATTTTCAAATTGGATCCCAATCTCAAGAGCGCTCCGTGCAAATAGCGTCACGCACAAAGGATGCGGCACCCAGTCATTGTCACTGTTCTGGGCTACAAAAAATAGGAGTGGGTACAACGTGTAAGCAAATATAATTTAGACATTTGTGTGCCGCCCTTAGATGGCTTGCCTGGAGTTAATGGAAAATCCAGTGCGTCAGTGAAGGCGTCAACAGTGTCCCTACTATTACTAGTAGACTACGGCACCACGGCTTCTGGCTGTAAACAATTAGTGTGTAAGGCTGAAATAAACCCCTCTAACGTTTCAGTTCGCATTTTGGTGCTTTTGGGGGTTTATTATATTCTATCGCTTGTCTGCGCGTCGCGGCTTGCCTGCCCAGCTGTGTAGTGGAGAAGCAGCTCAGCAAATCGCCAGAGGCGTGTGTTCCAGATGTGCCTATCCACACGCACTGACAAGAGCACATTGTCCCCATACGCCCATACATTTTCGGTAATAATGAACGGCACGTTGCTTCTGTCAGTGGCTGTTTATGGAGATTATTATTTGGAGCCACACGTTTCGTGGTTCGTGATAGAGAGAACTGTGCGTTGCATTAGAAATATTCGGTGTCTGCTTTGTCTTCATGTGTTCATTGTTTGTACACATTTGCCGTTTAGCCGGTACCACGGCTGTGTGATATAGCTTTACGAATCGCAGCATACAGATGTAGTATAGCTTTAATATAACGGAATTATTATTAAGGAAAAATAATTGAACCTTTATCAAGAAGAACCTATAACGCGAGGGAATTTACTTTCAATACGTCTCAGAACACCAATGTAATCCTGACTGTGGATTGAGATGTAGGCTATGTCACAAATACACGGAGCAATTAAGTAGGCCATGGCATAGGCTAATATTTTCAACTGTCTGGGGCTTTGAGACGCTTCATTAATGAAATCATCAGTTAGTGCGCACTGAGCAATGGTTTTATTGTTGTTATTATGGAACAGCTGTTAGACCACATATTATGCTTATAGTACAGTCATTTTATTTTGTTAAAGACATTTTCATGCGGAAATTGAATTGAACATTATGGGATTCAGTCTAATTGGCCAATTTGTCCTTATTCCTCATGGCAACATTGGTCGATGTATTCCATTAAATTATGAGTTATTCTCTGAGGTGCCCTTCATATTCAAAAATATTTTCTTCATAAAGTTGAAAGGAGGGATTGTTCTTCAAAAAGGTGAGGGCTTGTTTATATATTTGATCAAAATCCAAGTAGGTATACGGACCCTTGTAAATAGAAGTCAATGGGATAGCCTAGTTTAACATATTTAGTGAAGGAAAACAGACAACTGACCCTATGTTAGTCTTCTGCCATTCAGGAGAGAGCCCCTCTTGGAATTCTCTGTGTAATGCCTGAAAGGGAATGTGCCATTCTGAGGGTGGGGGTCATAGCTTTCTTTCCTCCAAAATGTAGGCTACAGCTTATTGTGTCACCTTATAATAATATGTTTGGCCAAGAAGAGTTAGCTATTATGAGGATACTTGATTTTGGGATAAACTATAAATATCTTGTGTTGTCAGTGTTGATTGGGTTGTGTTGATTGTGACTGTAATTGTGAGAAACTAGTTTCTCAATAGCAAGACGCTCCATATAGATGTTTATATCTTTACAGAAAGAACACACATCATATGTGATTATATGTGAACCACGTATAATCACACGTGATTACATGCAGACACAAATATAAGCAATAAGCACACACACACTCTCTCACAGACATGCACACACACATGCACGCCCGCACACACACACAGTTACACACACACACACACACACACACACGGACGGACACATTCACACATACACGAACACATACTTCTCCACGAAGTGGAACAGTTTCTTCTTAACCCATTTTTGCTTCAATTAAAATCCAATTTAAATGTATGAATAATAAATAAATGCAGAAATTACACATTTGACAATGACACACTCCTGACTACAATGAATGTCAATTGAATGAAGGCACCTATTGAGGTAGCCCTATAACGCATGTGCACTATATTACCCCTCTAAGGGGCAGTTATAGGGATCACTGCATCTCTGGAACTGACAGGGGTTAAGTATCAAGCCCAAGGATGCTTTGACAGAGCTGGCTGCTGGGCTGGCCTCACTAAAAAAGCATCCTACACACAAACCTGATGCAAATATCACCTGTTATATAATCCTTCAGAAAAGTGTTCTAATAGGCATTCTATATAAAATAGAAAATACAGCCCTTCCCTTCCCAAATGCCTTTCACCTCAATATACTGTATGTTGTCTTGTTTATTTCGGACTAGCGAGATCCAACCTCATCCGACACACAAACACACACACGCACACACGCACACACGCACACACACACACACACACAATGTATCCTTTTGAGGGATCATACGCTCAGCCTGACAGTGTTTCCTTCATCTGTGCCATGGTAAAATAAGCCCCGGTGAGTAATGAAGGAGCCAGGGGAGTGGGCAAAGAGAGTAGAGGATAGTGGGAGGAGAGGAGGGGAGAAGCTGGAGGGGGGAGGGGTCGAGCCCAGGGAAGAAAGGAATGTATACAGCAATAGGCTGGCTAAGCTGTAAAAACTGTAACCAGAGTGTCTTGGGCCTGATCGGATATCAAGGAAAGTGGAGGGAAATGAAAGAGGAGCATTGGGAGAGAGGAGGAGGAGAGAGAGAAGAGGAGCGAGTGGGCCAGGAGAAGGAGGACACGAGGAGGTAGGGAGGAGGACACTTGGCGTGCTAGATTAGGGAGCTTTATCACGGTGTACTGTGGCCCGCTCCGGTTCCTGGCCGCAAGGTGTCCGCTTTCCACCGCCATCGCCTCCACAAGCCCCGCTGGCTGTGTCTGGGTGCTGCCGAGGGGAAACAAGGACACAGCTAGTCGTGTTTTTGTGTTCCTTCTGTGTGGCGATGCACTGGTGACTGACAGGTGACATGCCGTAGAAGTAGGGCCACCTCAAGACCTACAGCTCCGAGAGCCCGTCCTGAACCCGAGCAAGTCTGCACATGCGTGTAAAACCTGTGCACGTGCAGTGTTTCGCACGACATGTTAGGGGGCGGGCCCGTAAAGGTGTCACCCTCCTGACCTCCTGACCACGGGTGCAAAGAAACCAAAGCCCGCCATCTGCTCACAATAGTCAGCGAGGTCATTCCATATGGCCGTGATCTTTACGCACCTGTTCCAATAACGGCCGTCTCTTTAGCGAGTGTCCAATGCAACGGATCTCCCACCCGCTAATAACCAGGAGACTTCAAAAGCCACACGAGAAGGTTGTCAGTCACACTCCTCTTCCTACTCGTGCCGCGCTGCACCCAGAGCTAAGTCAGCTGTGTTGCTTTGATGAGACGCCAAACCAGTGTGGGTTTCCATTCTTAACCCCCCTGGGCCTGTCAGAGTAGCACGGGAGACACAGGGAGACATGGCGGAAACAGCAAGCAAGAAGGAAGCTCATTTGTCTGTTATTTCTGTTGGAGTTTTTTGGACTTGTGCTATGTAACCTAGCAGCATATATATATACACTGTATATATATATATATATATATATATATATATATATAGGCCAGATATACACTCTAGGTTATATGGGTGTAAAATCATTGCACACTTTTCATAATGCTTGCAAAATTACCAATCCTTTCAGTGTTAAAAATACCAAATTATTTTATTTCTCCTTCATTGTTTTTAGAAGTTATTTATCCCTCTAGGAGGTTGAGCAGCACAGGTCACTGTATTTGTAGGTCCTGTATATCTTAGAATCAAGCTGCCTCACCAGAAGAAACCAGCAGCATCTTAAAGAATATGGTGCTTTTATAGGCACCCACTCAGTGTGCTTTGAGCGACAGTGCCAAAGACATGACTATGGCAGGTGTGCATGTAGGTTTACCGAATGCACGTTAATGTATTGTCCATTTAAAGGCAGGTGTACATGCTTTTTGACCCTTAAGCCATTCAAGCTGTGCCCTTTACCTTTCTGTCACTTCTGGCAGTAGACCACACCACCACTATGGCATTTGAGAGCATACAGATCAATGGGGCCTGTCATTCTTCATCACTTTCCAAGCATTTGTCAGTCCTAAGGCAGAGTAGTTTACATCAGAAAAGCGTATACCTGTAGGAGCTCCATGAGAACGCCAAATTGAGACACGTCTGAATCTGGAATAATTTTAAAAACAGTAGAGCACAACACTTTTAAATGAGACCCTCTGTATTGTGCCGCAGTGTCCCGAAACAACCATGAGCTATTTTCTACCTCTGTCAGAAAGAGTGGATATGTCTGTGTGTGTATTTCTCCTTCTGTCTTCCTTACCATACCACAATAAGCAGTATTCAAACCGTTGCGTTGGCGTTCTCAAGAGTGGTGTCAAGTCATTGCAGCAACCTGTTGTTGTTGGCAGTGGGCACGGGTGGTCTTAACAACAGTGACCCGAGAGTCCATGCCCAGTTTCAAAGTGAATAATGTACCAGTGAGTATTTGCTTCAATCTGTGCAAATACGAATTAAAGCAATATCTTGTGGAACTCTTGTCATTTCTTGGCGTTTCTTTTGATTTCCTTTCTGAGTTTGTTGTTGGCGTCACTGTATTCAGCAATGCAGTATATGCAGCAATGTAATATATGTAACTGCCACACAGGATTTACTTTGTAATTGGTAAACTTGCATTAAAGAAAGACTAGACTATGGTTACTGTGTGTGTACATTGAAATGTGGGCATGTCTGTCTAGGTTTACATTCATTTTGATGTTAGGTCAGGGATAGGCTCGCCAGTGATGGATTGCAGTAAAGTGCCCCAGTGCTGGAATAATGACAGAAGAACTGTTAAAATGTTGATGCTAGGGGAAGGTGACTATCATATACCATATTTGATAATGGTTAGCGACAAGCACCACAAAAATAATGAATGACCTGTGTCTGACAGCAGGTTATATCTTGATTGTCCAATGGTGAGCTCACAGTCTCTAGAAGACAGCACCATCACTGCACTGTAGGATTGATAGATCTAAAATGAGATAATGTCTTTTTATTTGTTCTTTAATGTAATTATATTTGTGAAGCGCTTTGAGCTGAGTATGAATCGCGCTATACATTAAGAAAAGAAATAAGAAAGAAATCATACTTTATTAATCCCCCTTAGGGGAAATTCATTCTCTGCATTTAACCCATCCCCGAAGGGAGCAGTGGGCAGCCACTCGTGCGGCGCCCGGGGACCGACTCCAGATTGATGCCAGTGTCTGGTCAACAGCACTGACTGGAGGGTGAACCTGACATGTTTTTGATAGTGGGGGAAACCGGAGCACCCAGAGGAAACCTACGCAGACACGGGGAGAACATGCAAACTCCACACAAAGGGTCGACTGGGGATATCCACTGGGCCACCGTGTAGCTACAATACACTGTAGATGTACTCCATAACCTTTGTGTGTGTCTTGGGGGAGTCACCCTATGTAGGCTACTGCAGTAAGTGGAGGCTAGTCACTACTCACAGACTGGGAATCCTTGCTGTTGTCTCTAGACCTGTTCTTGGCCAGCCTCTTCTTCTTCTTGTGAAGTGGACGTGACTCCAGAATCATCTCCTCCAGCTCGAAGGTGGGATCGCAGTGGAGACGACCTTTCTGTTAGCGACGCACAAGGTTGTTCAAATAACGCAAACAAATCTGCTGTGGCTGTAGCTGTGATGCTAATGCTAAACGTTCCAGTCACACATAAGCCATGCCACAAATAGAACCATAAAAGCGTTTTAGCAGCAGTATGAATTAGCGGCTGCAATAAACCTTTGCACACATCAGCTACATTTTTACATATTAATAAGAGAGTAAATGTGATATTTTCCATGTTTCTCAGGATGTTTCATAATACATCAGCATAGTACCACTTATAGTACAGTTGCATTGGTACTATATTTAGGGATGACTGGAATACAGGAGTCTAGAAACATGTGATTTGCAGGTGTTATATAATCTGGCAGTGCACCGTATAGCATTGTGTAAATTACACAATAGTACTGTATACACTGGTTTTGGTTATGCAAGTGATCCTTTCTCACAACTGGAAAGTGTTATACAGTAGTTTTAAGTTATATTTACACTCTGTGGCGCAGGATATATTTTTAGGTGGGGGGAACAAACGTGAGGAAAAATGTCTCAACTTTCAAGCCTGTACAACTATGCTTGTGTTATTTTGCGTAATTCATTCATTCATTAATTACTGTTAATTGTTGGAGAGTGAGATTCACGTAATTTATGGCTGCAGCGCAACTGTCTTGACATCGTTACAAATGGTTATGACATAGACTAGGCTCTACACTGGTCAACATGCCAACATGATCACTGGTCAACAACACACGTCATTATATATCTCCCTATTAAAAAAAGAAAACCGCTCTGAAATATGCCCCCTCCCAAGAACAGTCAATGTACAATCCTATGTTATGTGCAGGGGAATTGTCAAGCTTTTAGGGGAAATGGCAAAATGGTGCACGTTTTAGGCTACACATGGTTTTACATCCTCAAAGTTTAAGCTTAATTTTTCACTTTTCTGAAGACAAAAAAGTAAAAGGAGATACCAACATAAACACACACAAGAACAGGACATCAAAGGGATAGTATCTGATGATCCAAGATGGAAACTAACTTTACTATATGGTACAGTTATGGTACAAGTATCCTGTTGTGAGATTATGAGATCCAGATCGATGTGAGACAAATCCTGGCGCTCTAAACAAATGTCTAAAGCAAGCGAAGATAATGAAAACTATAGGAAGTCATAACTTAACATTATCTTAAAATATAACAATGTAGGCTATTGACTTACTCTGTTAAGGACATTGCTGTTCCTGTAGACTCTAGTCTACATGTTTGTCATTCACAAGACCATTGAGACCATTGAAATTACAGTATATTGTGAATAAGCTACGGTAGCTCTCAAAAGCATTTTGTAGTTGTACTTCTCTTGGATATTTCAGAACTATTATTTAATAAATGTGCTATTATTTCCTTTGGAATACATCTAACTGTTATCTAACACCATTAGCCTACATGCCAGGTGCAAATAGCTTACTTTACAGGGCATGCCTATAGCAACAGTAACCAAGGAGGGTGGGGGCACTGAATAGTGGACTATAGTGGACTTGCCAATGCTGGTAATGTAATGTAACTCGGGTTATGCTACATCTGACGTTTTAATATAAAAAATATAATTCCTCCCCCAAAGTGTGTGTGTGTGTTTGTGTGGGGAGGGGGGGTGACTATTTTGTAACTGGGGATTATGTATCCCCCTGACACCCCCCCCCCCCACTGCGCCCCTGTTTACACTGCTATTTGGGTCTAGTCCTGTTCAGCATGTGACATACAGCATGTAAACCTGCGTGTGTCTGCATTTTATTCACATCAAACCCTCACATTGGGGACAAAGCCAGCCTCCATCTTCTTGTCGTAGACAGCGTCCCAGTTGACCCCAGCGAGGTATGGCGAGGTCTGCATGTGAGTCAGGCTGGAGAAGCGGTGCTCTGGGTTCACCGTCAGCAGCTGGGAGACAGACGGTGTTACTGTCATGCTCTCAAAGACACATGTACAGGATATATAGGGCAAACGTCTATGTGGTCGACTTGTGTTGCCTTCACAGCCTATCAGATGACACAAACGACCTCTCGAGTCGTAATTCCTTTCAGAAACTATGACATTGTTTTTACATGATTTAGACACTTGCGACATGGAGTACAGTGCATAAAGGAGTAGAGGCGTTTTTGAATTAATCGGTTACATCTTAATCTGACACACTTAAAGATGGTTTTTAATTATATTTTTTCGTTTCATGTACAACACAGATCTGAAACATACATGGGAATTGGTAAATAAATGAATCATACATTCTAAAGTGTGCATTTTAATTTCATAAAGCTCTGACAACAGAGCACTTGAACAAGATGTAGGAAGTAGGAAGCTCCGACAAGCACGTGAAGGCAGAATAGGTTTATACCATGTCTCTGTATGTGTATTATACAATACAGTGTTTTGTACATCCTAGTGCCACACACAACATGGTTATTGGATTCTAAAATAGCATGCAAAACATTCTGTATAGGTACAATGTTCTATTTCTATATGAATATTTGCAAACAATATGTTCATATAGTTTACAAATTATATTATACAGTATATACTGTACACACACACACACTTTCACAAAATGTTTTTTTCCTCATAAGAATAGTTAATTTCTTACAGTAAGATAGAGAGATATGTGGATATTTTCTTAAAAGGTAAAGAAATCCTTGAACAAATTGAGTGGCAACTGTGGTGAAAACATCTATTTAAACAAACTTGTTTGTCAAAAATGTATTCCGTTTTCTCCTAGAGGGAGAGTCCAGACATGGTAATTGATCTGCAGCAGAGCGGAAGACACCCATGGCAACCGTCCTGAACACTCAAGTCACACAGTGACACACACACACAGTCATGTTTATGTGGTCACATAGGCAAAAATAAGAGGATATACTATTTGGTAGGTTGACACATGCATGCACACACACACACTCTACCTCTCTCCTACTCTTACCTCCATCCGTCAGACTCCATCTGTCGCCCCCTTCTCCCCTGCTCAGCCAACGTCCCCCCCCCCCGCCCCCCCGCTTCCCCATGCCGTTACTCTCCCCCAAGTCTTCCCTCACCACACACACACACACACACATCTCAGTCAGAGTATGCTACACCTCCCATAATCACACAGAAGTATCTGAGCTAAATGAAGGATGTGATTGGGAGTGGATACTGTATTATGCACTTTCATTAGAGCTCATTCTAGCCATGGCCACCAACCTGTGCTACCTGAAGCTATGCTAGCAGATGGCCATTGAAATTGAAATACTATAGTAGGAATCACAATTCTCCAATACATCCTTCCCTATATCTGTTGCATGTGTATAACAAACTTTGTTTGGGTTATGTTTTCACAGAGTACGGTAACTATACAAAATTAAACCGATAAGAATATAGTTGAACAAATTCTGAATGTCAACTGAAAAACAATGTATTGTTTATTTGTGTATCACTTCATATAAAACACACTAACATTTATAACTATGTTGTATGGCGTAATTACCCTTTACGATGTACTGTAGCAAGACAACGTACGACAGGCTGGTATTCAGCAGCACAAACCTCACCTTCCTCATGAGGGAGACCAGGTCCTTGGGCCAGGCAGGGCTGTACTGGACGCTGACTGTGCTGAAGAGCTGCATCAGCGACTCCACAGAGTTACTGGCGTGGATGTCATAGGGTCTCTGGGATGCAGGGAAGAGAGGGGGAAAGACCACATCAATACAGCAAGGCGAGAAAATCATCTCATTGTGTGGAAATAGTTTCAACATGCTTAAAGGCCGGGTCAGTCATTCTTTCTAACTTCGAGCTCAAATTAAAACAGTATCGCTCCGCGGTCCTCCTCACACATACAGCAAAGCGTAATGCTACGACTTTGTTTATTCGAGCGGTGTTCGCCACTTTATGTTCCAATTTACGGAGCCAGGGCTGTGTAGAAGTATCAGGTTATTTTTCCAACATGCACAGAGAATGGTAAGCTAGGGAAATGCGAGGAGATATTAGTTGAATATGACAAAAAGTGTATTAGCTTACAATAGCTGACTATGCCTTTAAGTGAAAGAATTAGCATTGTTAATAATAAAAACTCAAGTTCCCATCATGCCATACCCATCCGCGTAGCACTTCAAAGGCAGTCACCCCCAGTGACCACCAGTCCACATCAAAGGCATAGCCTGTGCCTCCACTCACAAACGACTGGAATATCTCAGGGGCTGAAGGCAAACACAAGACGACATATCACATACTGTATTTAGAGCAAGTTAGTCAGTATACAGAAACCAGAGTCTGACATGAGTCTGACATGTTTTATTAGATGCAATAAAAAAAAAAACGTGTGTCCATTTGAGATCATCCAAAAAGCTAGCAGACTCATTTTAGCTGGAGAAAATAATTGTATTATGTAGTCTACGCCAGTGGTTCTCAAACACTTAACTTCTCAAGAATAGAACATTAATATAAGGCAATGTTACATTTTACAGGCGGATCAACATCAAGATCACACTAAAATACAGAATAAACGCATAAGGAAGTAAGGAATAATGAGTCTATTTTAATACTGTAATTATTTAGAAAGATAACATTTTTATTGTTATCAGAGAGTTCCATTTCTTTATACCTTGGGTCTTAACTTCAGGTAACCCTAGGAGCATGCAAACAGACGATAACAAATACATATTTTAAATAATATAGCATATGATTGTTAGTATGGTTACCCATGTAGGGCTTTGTTCCAGCTAGAGCTGTTGCTCGTTCCCCGTCCTTTATAATCGTTGCAATGTTGAAATCTGTCAGGTGGGCATGGCCTGAAACAGATTTGATCAAATCACAATTTAATCAACATAATAACCTTATTTCATAATCCCAAAGCCAGTACCTGTTAACTCAGAGGTCTTCAATGTTTTTTGAATCAAGGACCACTTGGCTGATAGAAACACAGCACAAGGACCCCCTATCATATATGGTATAACATATTTAGTTGCCGGGCCAACATTATTAAAACATTTTGGGGAAAAAAAAGTTTGGTATCAAATAATTTGGAGGACCCCCTGCAGTAGTTCTGAGGACCACTCAGGGGTCCCGGACCACATGTTGAAGACCTCTGTATTAACATCTTTATTGGATACACTATCTATATAGTGGATGTATGCGTATGCTGCTAAAAGTATAATAATAATGTAATGTACTATTATGACTTTTATGATAATAACGGAGGCAAAGAGTCATACATTAAAATAATTACTAAGTAATTCAGCTGTGTGATTTTGAGACTTTCGTTTTAATAATCTTCCATTTAAAAAAGTCAAAACACACCATGGACACACCTGACCTTGATGTCGTGGTGACCGTGGCTCATTAGTTGCCTCAACATGCCTGTAAGCTCATCACTGTGTGTGCATACTGTACTTCATCATTCTCATTCACACCAATACATAAGCTTCAACTGGTGCAGAACGCTGCTGCTCGTGTTATCACCAGAACCCCTTTTATGAATCATATCACTCCTGTCCTTCAGCATCTTCATTGGCTACCTGTTAAATACCGCATTGAATTCAAGATTCTGCTTCTCACTTTCAAGGCTATTCAATCTCGCTCCTCTGTACCTCACGGCCCTTCTTCAAATTAACACACCCGCACACACTCTCAGGCCTTCCTCGTCCATTCACCTCACTGTACCACCCGGCCGTTTGTCCACCATGGGGTTTAGAGCCTTCATTCGTAACATTGATTCTCTTCCCATTTTTAAAACTCGCTTAAAAACACATATCTTTAAACTGGCATATTCAACATGATCTGGACACAGCAATCTTCTGTTTTCTTCATTGATTTTAGAACCTCACTGATATTATGGACTGTACTATTGTGTTTTTTATTTAATTATTATCACAGTTATTTACTTTTGTCTTGTAAGGTGACCTTGGGTGCTTTGAAAGGCGCTTATAAATAAAATGTATTATTATTCATCACTGTCGATAGTCATAAGGCCAGTTTGATCTTTAAAGTGGATTTTAACTTTCTTTCAAACACACACTCACCCACGGAGACACGAAGCACACGCGCACACACACACACAATACTTTCACCCTGTATCAAATGTGCCTACCTTGTTCATCCAACAGGATATTGTCTGGCTTGACATCTCTAGAAAAAGAAGAATTAGCATTATAAGACATTAAATCAATAAGCACAGGACCACTGTGATAGGAATGACAATTCTTTGTTTATTTATGTTACTATTTACAGAGCAAGGACTGTGTAGAAGTATCGGGTTAACTTACATTTAGCTTGCAATAGCTGACTATACCTTTAAGAAGGTCTACATCTTATTGTAAACCACTGTCTGATTTACAATATGCTGTCTGTATGCTAAACCACACTGCAACTTCAAATTCAAAGGAATATTCTATGAATTCCATATAGACATGTATCGGTGTTCAACCGGCCTTTAAGGTGTAGCTTAGTACAATGCACTCAAATGTTCAAGACTAGTGTCTGTGGGAGGTATTCATACTGAAGTTTGGCACAACATGTTACAATGTTGTGTGTATGTGTGCACGTGATTCAGCATTGCCCTTGCTCTCAGAACGCAGCCATTAATCCCCAGGGAGCTCTTTGGATGCTTTGTCCGCACATTCAGCGGACACGCGCACATCCTGAACAGATTGCCGACTGCTCCTCTAAGCCCTGCAAAGGCAATTAAGAGAGCCCACACAGCTTATTTAATTATGCAGCTTGTCACGCCGCTATGAAAATCACAAAACACATGGCGTCCCATAAGAGCATCTATATGCAACCCATAGACTGGGGCTACGCAACGCTAAGCTAATGCTAACATCATTTGCCAGAACTCTCCAGGGGAGTTCCGCTAATATCGTGGCTGAGCCACTGTTGCTAACTAGCCACAGCAACAATACTTCAAGGAGTAGAAATATATCCATATTCATGGAAGGAATTCCAGTATGAGTGCCACCTACTGTATGTCACTCTGCCATTTCCTTTGATCAACAACACTGCTCTTTTGATGTTGAAAATGGCTTGGATTTGTTTGTCAGCCTGCTCCAAACAGGGAAATGGTTGTCAGTTGGCTTTCCTCTTCATGTGAAGACAGCTTGCTTGCCAATGTGACAACTAACACTTAAATGTCAATGTCATAAAATGACAATCTCTCCTATCTTAGTTGAGAGGGAATGAAACGTGGACAGGAGAGGATTGGGCAGAGGAGAAGAGGAGAAGAGAAAGGAAGTCTTGTTCTTTAGGGACTCCTTGTCTTTTTATTGGACTAAATTTACCTCCTTGGGCATGGTGGCAGTCGTCTGTTGCTAGGAGACTGCAGACCCTTCTTTCCTCAGTTGGTGCAACAAAATAATTGTATAGTATTCTCCTGTCAAAAACTCACAGGGTGGAACCAAATTGTAGAGCTGGGGACAGCAACAGATACCCTGGGATTGGATTACGCCTCTGAGACCGGAAACAATTGTGTCAGAGGCAGAATAGTTGATAGCATGTAAAAAGAAAATCCACAAACAGAGCCACCTATAGTTTGGGTCATTTCTGTCCAGTTGACATGTTTTTTTTTTTTTAAGGCCTGAATTTGGGGGGAAAAAGGTCCTTGCTAAAGAGCTAATGTTCACTTATGATGGCATATGTTTTATACAAACACATATAAACACGTCCGCACACACCCTTATTACCTAATGTCGATAATTACCGCCAACATGCTCTCAGACACAAATTATATTTAATTTATAAGAATGTGTATCTGAATGTACAGAATAGCACACAGACACACACAACTATGGAAGAAATGTAGCACAAATGAGCCACGGAACAAGGTTTTAAACTGTTTTATTTATTTTTTTTGGCCATCTGCGGTGGTAAATCTGTAGTCTGCGGGGACTTGAGCTCTTTCACTTACTCCACACACGCATATTGCTGTGCTCAGCGTATATCAGTAAAAGCTGTGGATAGCCAGTCTACACTGGTTGAGAAAAGGATGGCGTCAATTGCAGCACCACACACATGTGGGCTATCTTTGGATATGTAAAGTCACATAAATAAAAGCAGGTGCTTGAATGCTAACACGTTGCAGGCAACACCAAACGCCAACAGCATCAGGCCTCTGTGACAAATAGAACGGAAATGGAAGGAAACAGCTCAATGCATCGGATGGAGAGGAGACAGTGGTAAATTACAAATGTGATAGCACTGTTCTACGTTTCTCCCTGCTTTCAAGACTCCCTGTGAGATTTCCCTTGATACAGCAATAATATCCCAGAGACTACATTGCTAAATAGAGATTAATTGTAGAGAAACCTGACCTATAAACAATGGTATTTAAAGCTACAATCTCAAAGTTCCTTCAGATAAATAAATGTCAATTTCCTTGGTATTTATGGAGGATTTAGACCAGGGGTGGGCAATTATTTTGACTTGAGGGCCACATTGAAAATGTCAGAGGACTTCACAGGGCATAATACTTTGTTAACCAACATGATAAAACATTTTAAAATGAAAAAACAAAA
>JAODUE010035117.1:0-20606 GCA_027564755.1 Amblyopsis hoosieri
GTCAGGTGACGCAGGAGGCCGGATCTCTGGCGACGAGAGATTCCTGGAGGCGGGTGCACGATGGCGCACCCTTGAGCGTGCACGGGGAACATACATCACGATTGAATTATATTTAATTTGAACCATTCATTACACAAAATACTGGTAAATGTTCAAGGCTTCAACAAACCACTCTGTTCTGGCAGAAAGGCAGACAGATTTGCCTGATGGTCTTTTGATTATGTCATTTTCTATCCTCCTCTGAATATTCACATTATAGCACAGTAGTTGATGGAGACATGCATAAGTTTTCTTTTCTTTTTCAGACCTCTGGAAAACCCTTACCTACGCACCCACAACGTGCAATCCCGTACCCACCCGCACATATGGCCAGATAGTTCGAAACACGACCCTACACATTGACAGAAGATAGCCCAAGCCTATCCTCTAATAAACAAAATAAAACATATCACAATGTTCACATTACAGTAACCAACCACGTATTAGGCTCAAAAAACGTGGGATGGAATGATTTGAAGCGCTTTAAATGTAGTAGGCTAACTTAGCGTTTAAACTCTACAATCACATGCATTCAATTAGGCTATTAGATCACGCTAGTGTTATCTTATTTGGCTACGTGCACGCAATGGCATCAGTTTATATATGCATGCTCCCAGACCCAGAATTCCTTTCAAAACAAAACACAACACATAAATCAAATTTTTTGCCACCCGTCATTTGAAACATTAATATAGCAACATGCAACATGACATCACACTTACTCTGTGTTGTAATCCAAGCATCTCTGTTCTTTGTTTTCATAGCCGGTCTAGTCACATGCGTATGTGTGCGTGCGTGTGTGTGTGGTTAATTAAGTATTTGTTAGTATGAGTTGCTGGTGTGACATCTAGTGGCAGAGAAGATTATACATAGTTCCTTTAGCCACTGCACCATCTTTGGGCCCTGAGCCATCATCCTTTTTAGAAAACGCGGTGGTCCACAGAACCTTCCAGACCATCGGTCAAATGTGTGAGTTGACAGCCTGTCTTTTGTCCCTCCTCGCTGAGCGCTCTCATTGACTTCACTGATGTAGACCGAGCCCCTGACACCCGGAGAGAATGTGGGGTGTGAGATGGAGAGGGAGCTGACAAGAGAAAAACCCTTGTCTGACAGTTGATGAAGGCAAACTGTCTGCCAACACATCAAAACCCTGACATCTCCTGTAAAACATACACCGTTGAGAACGTGCACGCATACATCTCGTTCTTTTACCATTTCTGATTCCGCGGCGCGCAGAACGAAAACACCGCAATCAATAATTTAGAAGAAGAAACTTTTGTGGAGTATCAAACCAGAAGTGGAAATATTAACAAACTAAATGCTAGAAATTATCTTCTGTGCAGCGTGCGTGCACACGATCCTTATTCATCCACAACTTTTGACAGAAAAAAGGCGAAACCTTTCCATCTTGATGAATGAAATACATGTATATTTTTTTTAAATGTTGTTCCAAAACAGCGTGCCGAGCTGTGACTTATCACTGAGAATTATGTACTGTGGTGTGCATTTGCCCGCTTGTGTAGGAGTCGCTTGACATCGATTTCTTTGTTCTCCACCTTCCCTCCTCCTCTTTTCTCTCTCCAACTATCCTCTCCTCTCCTCTGTACCCGCTGCCTGTGTATCTACATGTAGATATCCATCATACCGATGGCTAAGTAGTTAGCTCAGCAGCTGTGTACATGTGAAAATGCAGTGTGCATGGATTTAAACTGATACCAGTACAATTGTTGCACCTTTCCAACAGCCGAAACCGTCTGAACACACTGTCTAAAGAAGAGTGTTACTACGATAACACACGGTGCAATTTAACCCTGCCACTTTGCCTAAAGTGGTTTGCAACTAGAGATAAGATAACTAATGCTGAATGTCAAAACAGTATAAAGTTAAAGCAAAATGTATAAACCTAAACACATACAGTAGACTACAGTTGCATCGCATCATTATTATTATTTTTAAAAACTGTTTACTGATGTTTTTACAGTGCTTTTTACATTGTAGCATTTTGAGATTTGTTCAAATGTAAAGTGCATTACAAATTAAATGTATTATTAATATTATTATTTTTATCATCTTATGACCAGAGAGGCCTCTAGTGTGCGACGTTATCCACGATCAGCATTACAAATGTTCGCTGATTGACAGTTGGCCTTAATAATGATGAACTACACCTGGTCGCTTGTTAAGGGGAATTTGTGAAGGCTGGGAAAGTGTATTTGTATATCTGAAGCAAACCGCACACTACTAGTTAATTGGCTGCCCAATCGTGTTTACTTTGATCCACTCAGAGGACAACAAGATCATGTTTCAGTCCCAGCCTCAGATCCCATTATTCCCCCCGAGGTGCAGTTTAGACTGCACAGACAGTTACAAAAAATGTCATAATATATCCTCTTCCAAATTTCACCTGCGCACACGTCAATATTTCAGTCCGGTGTCTGATCCCAAAAACCATGTCGAACCCGCCTGAACTTAGGTTTTAAACTGCTCTAGCTATCTCCCTGTAGAATGAGCTGACTTGTACATGCGGCTGACAGAGACAGTTTATGATTCATGAGTCCGTCTGTACCACACTGTCAGTAGAACAGCCCAAACTTCCCGGACGGCATGGTAGATGAGTCTCGCTTCTCCTTTCACTGCAGCTGATTGAAATATTGGATTTTTGCTGCTTTTAAATGGAAGCTTTCTGCATAATACTTCCATCACATGCCGTCGCATTCCACAGTTTTTTGCTCCATCTGGAGATGATCTTAACCTACGCTGCTAGCACGCGCATACGCGCACGCTCGTGTGTGTCCGGTAGATAAACAGACAGAGAGACCCTTTCTGGTGTCTGGAGTAAACAACCACAGGCCTCTAAAGGAGGTCACAGTGTGTGTGTGTGTGTGTGTGTGTGTGTGTGTGTGTGTGCATGTGTGTGCGCGTGTGTGTGTGGGGGGGGGGGGGGTAGAGCAGAGTTGGTTTTCTGAGGATTTTGTGCCAATCTGGTCCTTATTTCTTGAAAGATGGTTTTGTCCCCCTTTTTTTTTTTTGCTCTCTAATTCGCCCCCCCACGCACACACACATTCCCACTCTCTCTTTTTCTCTCTGTCTTCAACATGAGCTACACGCTCCCTCTCTCAGGCCAGAAGGGAAGGTTAGCGATTGAGGCTATATTCTAATGTCCAGGCAGACATTAGGACCATAGCAGGTGGGATAAAGTCTTTCTACTGTATGTGGTGTCCGCTGACAATAGTCTTTATACTGGTCTGATTATGATGTCAGCTGATAGACTTAATAACAGGCTTATCCACCTCTCCAGGGCCTCCCAGAGACATCTTTTGTGTTTGGGTAAAGGTGTGTGCGCGTGTGTGTGTGTGTGTGTGTGTGTGCGCCTTTGTCAAACACACATCTGCATGAAAATTGTTCTCTTGTTTCCAAAAGGTCCCCATAATGCCCCCTCGATCTCCCACAATGCAACTCTCCCGCTGTTCCATTCTGGTGCTCGCATTGTTCCTTCTTTCTTTCTTTTTATTCCTCTCTTCTTCTCCACAGGGCAGAGTTGCCATGACAAGGTGCGATTATCAGGTTTTTACCTTCGATTCGTCACCTTAGAGAAATCACAATTATTACAAAGGAGTGGAGATGTACTTCTGTACCATTCCTATATAACTATATTGTAATAAATGTGTTTGTGTTTCAGGTTAAATATGCATACAGTAAAATACTTGGGAGGAAAACAGGCACATCACTCATAACCAGTGTTGGGCAAGTTACTCAGGTAATAAGTAATAAGTAATAAGTTGCTATTACGCCTTCAAAAAGTTATATTACTTTACTTATTACTGGGCATTAAAAGTAATTAGTTACGTTACTCGTTACATTACTATATTACTTTCAAAATCACTACCCTCGCCCCTTTGAATTGAATACTCTTTATTGGCACAGTAATGAACCTTAGGAGTCAACAATCAGCCAAAGTGAAAACATGGCAGCCTCTCAAAGCAGATGATTGGACAGGCTGGTTCTTTTAGTCCACCCTTAGTTTGCTAGGACCAGAAATCATGTTCTTGTAAAGCAGTAATGCAGCATTTCTTATATTAGTAATTGTAATATTATTATCGTTTTGGAAATAGTAATTAGTTACATTACTAGTTACTGAAAACTGTAGTAATATTAATAACAGTAACTAGTTTCTAGTAACTAGTTACTGTTTTTATTTGTATTTACTGTCATAATAAACTGTAAATCTAGATAGGGAACCTGTGTAAGACATCGTGTAACACTCCTAGGTGGAGCATGGAATTAAAGAGAAATCTACGTGTTTTACTGCTTTGTGTGGGCAATATCACAGGGTAGCAGGCTACGGGGAACTGCAGTTCTCTTGTCTGAAGTGTGTAGTGTGTGTGTGTGTAAAATACACTTTACTATATCATAGAGTCTGCGTTTGCAAATGGGCTCAGGTGGAGAATAATTGTTATTCGATAAAATGTCCTCACAAGTACAACAAAAGCAATATGTGTGTATGTGTGTGTGTGTACCACTCAGGTGTGAAATGGCTAATTCCAGCTCGTAGTTTGAGAGTAATGGTGCAGTGTGAGGTTTATAGAGGCACTACATCTATCCTCTCTCTCTCTCTCTCTCTCTCTCTCTCTCTCTCTCATACTGTATATGTCTATGCTTCTGTTTGTCTGCCTATTCAGATGCTTCTTGGTCGAGTTCTCAGATAACTTGTCCAGTTCATTAAATTCGTATTCAAAACACTTCTATTGCCGTGATTTCTTTCTCTTCACGTCTTTCTCCGTCCTTTAATCCACCACACTCTTTCTGTCTTTGTTTTGTCTGTCTGTCTCAAGCTCATCAGCTATTTCTCGCTCTCTCATTCTCTCACTCTCTCTGTTTTATAGAAGTGTTATTATCTCGCTCGCCCACCCTTTACCACTCAGGTTACGGCAGCGGAATAAATTGCGGGATAATGCCGACACAGCATTTCCTGCAAGCTGAAGCTCATTCTGTGGACTCGACAGAAAGGATCCAGGGTTCACACCTCCCCTGCTAAACACATACACTCGCTCACTTTGGACCAGGGATGGCTCTCCGCTGTGCTGCAAATATCAGTGCAAATATTTATAATTAATAAAATACTTGAATATCAATCAATCAACAGCACAGTTGTATGCTACACTTGGTACGGTACACACCTTATTGTTTACATGTAATTAAGAATGTTTATGTTTATTTATTTGAAATTATTTAATGTATATATTATTTAGTTGCTAGAATAGTTTTAAATATATTATATCTCAGGACCTTATGTCTCTGTGTGTGTGTGTGTGCGCGTGTGTGTGCGTGCGTGCATTTGCATTTGTTTCCAGCTGCCAGTCTATGGAGGAGATCTGGTCTACACGGTGTCTTATACTGTAGACCAACAGAAGCAGACAGCCATCAGAGTCACCTCACAACCAGACCTGGTCATAGAGGTGAATCTCTCTCTCTCTCACTAATGAAACACACACAGGTTTCTGCAAACTCTCTCGCTCTTTTTCTCGCTTGCTCGGTCACACACACAAACCTTTTTACCTCATGGCTTTTTCTGTCGCTGTTAGTAGTAGGGCTGTCACAGAATCAAAATTGTGTCAATCGAATTGAATTTGGCCGTTCAATACATTCGACGACTTGTATAAATAAAATCCACTGGCATGAATTGCAGTGACACCAGATGCAACACAGTCATGCAGTCTGGCTAGCAGTAGCCTACTGTAGGCTTTTTTGTGATATAGCCTCTCGTCTAAATTAATGTTTTCAAATCTGCAGATATTAAATCTTCTTCGTTCGTATTATAGCCATGGCACATGGGTAAGAATGTCTTAGTTTAACTAACGTCTTGAACTATCTCTCTTTTAATTTTGCCGTCTACGGTACATCAACGACTAGGCTAGGGTAGCCCAATAAGTCCTAATTTATTAATGATTAAATTCCTATTGATATAATGGAATATTTCTTGACTGATTTGCCGTTCATTTATAATTTCTCATTGGAATGTTATCCCTGTGCAGTATTGTAAAGTTATATCTGTGTTCTGTTATTGTAATGCACATGGCATGGGGGAAGGAAATAATAATAATAAACCACTGCTCGACTTGAACAATCTCAGTTGACTGAAGGGGGCAGCCCTAGTTAGTAGGCTGAATAAACAGTATCACAAACAGGCATGCATACATACACTGAATTGTTCTCGGAGAAAGAATCTACAATATCACAGAGAAAATCCAAATGTTCTTTAGCATTTTGCTTATATGTGCATTTAAATATGTGTGCATGTGCATAACGTTTTATTTGACTGACATTATTTACTGACCATTATATCAGTGTAGACCACTAAATGAAGCTGCACACCCACGCACAGGCAATCACACACACACACACACACACAAAGGTGGAAAAAATTGCTATGCCTAGCAATAAAACATGCAGATAGTGTCTCTCTCTCTCTCTCTCTCTCTCTCTCTCTCTCTCTCTCTCTCTCTCTCTCTCTCTCTCTCTCTCTCTCTCTCGTTGTTATAATGAGTCGGTCATGTTATGATATATGGCAGCAATAAGAAAAGCAGAAGCACTATGGTATTATTATCACTATGCTGTTTATATGCACCATATCACTAAACACCTCCGTATGTTTGTGTGTATGTGTTTTGTTCATGGTTTAATGTTTGCAAGTATTACTTTTCATACAGCAATCCAGAGCTACAGTAAATATATGATTCCAGTTATTGTAAAGTATCCTATATGTAAAGGAAGGAAGTACAGTATTTCTGTACCTCAGAAAAGTTGAAAATCAACATTGGTACTGTAACAATATCATTAACTACATAAAATGCGATTAAATATTGCATAAAAGCATTTGTCACTAACATGACAGTGACAAAACTCCTTAAACCTAACAATGCATAGTCTAAATGTCCTGATCTAATCTCTGTGATTGGTATTAGGGCCGATCAAGAGGTTTGTAACTGATCGGTATTGCATTTAGTGCATTTATTGGACTTTATGTATTTTTTTAAAATAAACTTCTATCTAAACTTGTCTATTAACTGCACCCGTGTATTAACCGCAGTTAATTCATTGTTACGTCATCGAGCTGGAGGCATTTTTATGTAAAGAAAAAAGAAAGTCGGACACCAACCACTTCAATATACCGGTATGCGCTAGCTAGGCTACATAAATTATGGTAGGTTACTTTCGTTTGCTACTCTTAATAACAAGCCAAGTCGCCAACAAACAGCATGGCTAAAAAAAACACGTTATTATATATCTGTGCTTGCAGGAGATACGTGAACATGCTCAAGTTATGTGTATTTTGTGCCGCTTACTCAAAGTCTATACTACTGCCAGAGGGATTTATCTGGATTTCACTCAAAAAAGGCCAAATCATTTTCCTTTTATGTTCTTACTGTAATTTATTTTCAAGTTCAGTTCAGGTTGCTAGCGGTGACCAGGTAGTAGGCGCATAACCATTAGTCAGTAGGTAAAAAAAACAAAACACACAAAATCATGTTCCTTTTCTGTTCATAATTTATTTCCAAGTTCAGTTCAGTTTGCGACCGCCCCAGTATACTGTAGCGGTACCGGGCATTTAGTCAATAGGCTACCGGCAGGTAAAAAGCAACGGCGCGGTCTTTAGAGAAGTAGGCTGCATAATCTCACCAGATCACCATTAAGATTAAAATGAATCATGTGTTTGGCGTGTAGAGTCTGTTCAAAGATGTTATATTCTCTCTGATCCATTTCTCCGTGTGTCTCTCAAATTGACCGGGCTGCTTCCTTCCGGGTGCCACTTCTATCCGTCAATCACTTTTTGTCATGACACCGGCAATATGGAATATTGCATGCATTATCAGATCACGAGCATATTCCAGAACCAGCGACACAAAACATCATTCCTGCATCAGTTTCATACACACTTTGACACGCGGCTCCAGAATGTATGTGGAGAGGGAGTGGAGATCGAGGGCACCGAGACGTGTTGTGGACTTATCTTCGCTCAGCGTGCACCGCGCGGTCACTACTCAAGTGTTGCCAACTCTTTTCCAATGAAAGTAGTTAGCACTAGCTCCAAAAGTCTTGTTTGGCTTTCTTTAATAAATTTCTGTCCTGCCTGGAAGCCCAGCTTCTCGATTTTAATGATTAGCAGACTTCTTACTGGGGGTGGACCTTGTAATAGATAGCCAATCAATGACAGATCGACAAGAAGACATTTTCTACTGGCATGCAATCAGCGGTGAGCCGGTTGGAGGCATTTCACATTGCTATTTGCCATAGATAGGCAAATAGTAATAAATCATAGGCCATAAAGTTCTCGTTTGGTAATTACTTTGTGTGTTTTGTTACTGTAGGTAGCAACATCATTTAGATGCTTTTTAATGCAGATTGCAGACATTGATAATGTTGTAGATCAGATTGTAGAGAGCTCAGTTGATTCATTTACTTCAGGAAAGGCTCAACATTAAAAGATGATGGCAGACCAGTGCCCATCATTGATTCAAAATCAAAAATAGATAACTGTGTTTCCCTTGTGTTGGAAAAGACCAGCCACCACTGACTTGTATGCTACATACTGTAATACTGTAGAAATAGCATTCCACTGGAATATATTATATACACACCACCCTATTAACCTAAGACATTAGCCATTGTCAAAAGTGCTGTTGTTTCATGTTTAAATCCGGCGTAAGGTTTACGGACAGTTTACTGAATTACCTTTGAGAATACATTAAGTTCAGTGCTGTGAGTGAGAGAAAGACAGAATACGAGAGAGATTATGGGAGAGAGAGAGTGAGAGAAAGAAAGATGTTGATTGGTGAGGCGGTGATGTTATTTAAAGACATGTCAGAGATAGACAGAGCAGGGAGAGAGAGAGAGAGGGGAGGAGAGGAGGAAGAGAGGAGAGGTGTCGGGCGTCTTGTCAACACACTCAAAGCTCTTCCAAATGATGGCATTAATGAAGCGCCCCCACACTGTCAACCAGCCTTCTCTCTCTCTCTCTCTCTCTCTCTCTCTCTCTCTCTCTCCCTCTCTCGCTCTCTCCCTCTCTCTCCCTGTGTCACCATCTCTCTAGCTCACCCTCTTTCTCTGTTGTCAAACTTACTTACTTTTTTTAAAAATTCAAAAATCCACACAGAGAAAAAAAAAATCTAAAATGCAACAGATTTTCTCACCTGATTTTTCTTTATATAATTCTCTCTCTCCGACTTGCTCTATTTCTGAAATGCTCTCTATCTTCCTTTTTCTCTGTGCGCTCACCTTATCAACAGGTTTTAATTAGATTTATTTATTATTGAATGGGTTTTGTTTTGTGCCATTGCAGGAAAGAAAACCCCTCTTATCTCTATCATAACTTTAATAATAACTGTTAAGGATGTGACGGTTGCTCTCTCTCTTTCTCTCGCTCTCTCTCTCTCTCTCTCTCTCTCTCTCTCTCTCTCTCTCGCTCTCTCTCTCGCTCGCTCGCTCACTCTTGCTAAATATAATCATGGTGTGTTCAATTCAATGAGCTCTATTGGAACAGGTAAAAACATTAATGAGAACTATAATGATAATAAAGATAATGCTAGCAGGAGCAATTCAAATTGAGAGAATGACTGGTGAGCCAGTACTGTATGCTATTAACTCTGTGGAGCCTTTTGGGCTGTTGTCAACCCACCTCACACACCAACTCACCCACCATCTTTCATCTCTCTCCTTTTCAATTAGATTTTATTTAAATGTTCATTGGCTATGAGCTAGCCCTCTCCCTCTCTCTCTATCTCTCTCTCTCTCTCCCTCCCTCTCTCTCTCTTTCTTCATGTGCGAGTGCCTCTCGCTCTATCAGTGGTTGTCATTGTGCATTAGCGGCTACATGTCATTGATTGCTCACAGCTCTGTTCTCAACAGGAGATAGTTACATACCAGGGCATGTCTCAATTCACTTTCCATTCAATCCACTCCAACCGTCAATAAGAAATTGCCCTTCATTAGCTAATGACTAGTAAGTGTCATTCTCAATTATTTTCTGTTAAAGGCATTGTGGTAGAATTTTGGATCAAGTCCAGACAGAGTAAGAAATTAATCAACTCTTAAAGTCTCAAATTCAAAATGTCTTCTCTCTTTCTCCTGCAGGGAGGAGGGCTCAAGCTAATTGACAGTCAGTACGGCCAGCCGGTCTACCCTTCTTCCCCAGTAACCAATCGCATCAGCCTCCTGCCAGAGAACTTTGTGGACTCCAAGACATGGCAGCCAGTCAGTCGAAGGGACTTCATGTCTGTGTTGGCGAATGTGACCTCACTGTCGGTCAGAGCCTTCTATAGCACAGAGGCCAGTGCCTTGTACAAGTAAATACAACCATACAAGTTACATTGTGTCATCATCATCAGATGATCCATGTTGTGGGAAACTTTACAGCTGACTAGTTTTTATTACTTTTTTAGTAAATGTACGAGAGGGATTACCTAGGCAACCAAAGCCTTGAATATAAACAAGGGTCCAATGTGCGACGAGCGGATTGCATTGCAGTGTGTCCGGGGCTTAATACACTTTTTGTGAAGTCCTGTGCGCATGCTGAAAAATAATTCTGTGTTTCTACACAGCCCTGACTCTATAAACAGGAACACAAACCATGTGGTGCATGTTTGTCTAGGCTCCATTCATTCTCTATGGAGGTGTCTACCCCAAGTACCAGTGGAGAGAAGAGGGCGTCGGCTGTAGAAATGTGTGCTTGTCCGTCTGGATATGCTGGAACCTCCTGTGAGGTACACGCACGCACACGAACACACACACACACTGCTGTACACAGGACGCCATGTCTAAACGCACAATAGTAGAGTAGACGGCAGACAATATTGAATCGTCCCAATGTGACATAAACCCTTGACAGACACCACCTGGTGGCAAAAACAAATCATCACAACCGCTCATACGCGCTAAAACTACTTCAGATTGCACAAGTACACACATACACATAGAAATTGACATACAACCTCCAGAGACAAAAATACACGCAGCCGTGTACGGGGAAGATGACACGCTAAGAGCAAAATGGAGGTGCTAATGAGAGGATCACAGGGTAATTACTGCAGTGGTTGAGATACACACCAGCCACTGCTTGTCTGGCCGCCTGCCAGTCAACCAAGTTGCTAGTGTTTGTGTTTCTCTCTCTCTCTCTCTCTCTCTCTCTCTCTCTCTCTCTCTCTCTCTCTCTCTCTCTCTCTCTCTCTCTCTCTCTCTCGAACTGCCATTCTCTTTGAATGTGATCCCCAGGAGTGTACGCCCGGGTACCGAAGGGTTAATGGAGTACTTTACAACGGAGTGTGCGAAGCTTGCCGTTGCCATGGACACGCTACGACGTGCCATGCCGTCACAGGTCATTGCTTGGTAAGACTCTTATCTATAGCCTAGCCTATCATCTATGGTTCTGCTGTATTATTGATTGTACATATATGTTTGTCTGTCTGTCTGTCTGTCTGTCTGTCTGTCTGTCTGTCGTATTCAGTATAGTACAGTAATATCACATCCTACAGTCAGCCTATTATCAAGTGATTGCTAATGCACTGCCATTGAACTGAACATTGGCCCTCATATATGAAACGTTCGTACGACAGAAATCTATGCGTACGATCATTTCCATGCAAAGTTCGGCATTTATCAATCTGGACCGATTCGGACGTGAGTGGTGGCAACGATCAAATCTCACGTAAAGTCTCAACTCGTGCACACAAGTTTTCGAGTCATCTTTCTTGCGGTGCAGCATAGTGAATAGAGAATTATCTGTTAGTTGTTTTTAGACCATATAGTCCGCTCCTGACAAGCATTTAAGAGTAATTATACATTAATTTAAATATATGATGGCAAAATATTACATTTTGTGTAGTCATCAGGAGGAAGTCTATATGCATGCCAGAGCAGGCAACATCATTTAGCCTGTTCTGCATAGCACTGGTTAATTCACAGGGTGTTATTATTTGATGATCCGATCCAACGCTGACAATCTAGATTGCCAAGATAACCATAGCCTGCTCAGCACAGCCCTAAAAGGGGTCCGCTTTTCAGGTTCTCATTTTTTAAAGGCTAAGCTAATTTATCTCTGATTTAGGCCGAAAAACATAATTAAAATAAAGCAATAAATAAAACATCTAATATTTATTAGGAGAATTACCTTTGAGTTGTTTTCACACCAGGCTTATCTGACAGGCATTTAAGCATGCCAATGGATCCACATATAAATAGCCTATCAAGGGTTGTTAAATATAGGCTATATAGATTATGGCAAAATATTATATTTTGTAAAGCCAGTCTATGTCAGCGGAGGGAACTGTAGCATAGAGCCATACTCTATGAGGGGTTCTGCACGTATTGTGCAGATTAACAGCCTACAGTATGCCCAAAGAGCCCTCTATATGTAGTGGTTCACTACATTCAGGTTCACTTTTTAAGGTTTCTTTTTTTTTTATATAGGCTGAAGTGAACACCATCAAATCTGTGATTTATCTGAAACGTCATAAAAATGGACAAATAAATAAACTTCCCAACCTTCTAGGCTATTTAAATAAGGTATGATAAATCGGCTATACTGTATAAGCCTATAGTAGATTAGCAGGCCTATATTACTGTAAGGCTATCATACCTCTTCTCTGAGCCGGTCAAAGAAGGGGTCTCCTCTTGAAAGTCTGACAACTCTCCATGTCTCCATGTCATGTCATCAATATTACGCTTCTTTGCCGAGATACGAATGGTTTCATAAATCACACGTGAGCGCTATCATAAGATGATTTCGGATCTGCGCTGTTTACGTAAAAAAATAATAAGTCACTTTAACAAACCCTTCTACGCAAACCTTGGTAACTTTAGTACGTTATAATGATAAATGAGGGCCATTGTGTTTCCATTGTGGCTGGACTGGGATGCAGATGTAAATAGACAGGCTTCAGAGTGGCAACGGCCAGCTATACTGATGAACACGGAGAGAGACGGGTGTGTTGGCAGGCAGCCTCCAGGCTTGGCTCCGCTGTGTGTGGGTTACACCCTGACAGAGCTGTGACCCGTTCATGTGTCGTGCACACACATGGACACACACACACACCTCCCCCATAGGAGCAGACATTTTGGCATCATGCGACTATACAAAGAGACGTATAGAGCTTGTGAATAATATATAGTAGACACACACACAGACTCATATTGTCTGCCTCAGGCCTAAACTGTCAGTTACAGTGGTATCAAACTCTCTCTCTCTCTCTCTCTCTCTCTCTCTCTCTCTCTCACACACACACACACACTGCCTATTGTATTCCATGTTCTGTTTCATTATAGATGAAGAGAATGCTACTGTAGGATGTGTTGGGGGAGCAAACTCACACAAAGCAGGACAAAGACAGACAGGCTCCCCACACATACAGACATACACACACACACACACACACGCACACACGCACACACACACACACACACACACACTGTAGGAACTGAAGGAGATGTGTGTGTGTGTGTGTGTGTGTGTGTGTGTGTGTGTGACAGTATGTATTTCATCAGTTAGAATACAGGTACATTTGATCTGAGGTAGAAATGGTGTGGGATGCAACCGATACAACTCAACCTCTCTGTCTCTCACACACACACACACACACACACACACACACACACACACACACACACACACATCTTGGTGTTTTGAATAACAGACCAGCATGGCAGGTGCTGTGTTTACTGTAAAACCCCTCCTGACCATTACATTGTGTAGCACCTGTTGACCCATACGCTACATTGTCATTTGACCTTTCACTTATGCATTCGTTACAACTGTCCTTATCTGCAGTATGTTAATTTTCACACCCCTGGATTCTAGAAAGGCCAAAGCAATTTAAACCCAAGTTTAAGTTAAAATTTTCCATTTGAACACCATAAATAAAACGGCTTTACCCTTTCTGAGTTCCGTGACAGAAATACTGTTATGTGTGCATGAAACGAATGTTAAAGTCCTTGTCCACCCACACAGGTGTTTTGAGTTAAGTGCCTGATTTCTTCTCAGGTTGAAGGTGGGCGGAGCTATTCAGCAGATTAGCTGACAAGAAATCATAAATGAGGTGTCAGTTAGACAGGGCTCTTCGGCAGATTAGCTGACAACCAAGTCATAACGCAGGTGTCAGTTAGACCTTTGCTGGCAGAAAAACCGGCATACTCAATTCATCTCCAAAAGCACTTGAACACTTTTGCCCTTAGCCCTTGCTAAACATACAAATTGAGAAAGAACAATGAACACGGGGAGTCAATATGAATATTACAGTAATGTAATATAATTACATAATTATAATGAATGTGTTCATATCATATAATACTATTCATTATAATATAATCATGACAGGTTGGGTAATATCCTAATAAAGCAGATATCACTTTTGTTTCAATACGAGGTCCAAAACAAATTTTTGGAAAATGTCTAACTAGTCACATTTACAGTAAAAGCAGGGTTAGTCAATTTCCAGAACGTTTGCTAACAATATCCCTATGCCCTTCCGCGACGCCGCTCCACACATCGAAATGCGTTCTGAAGCAAAGCGTTGAACAACGGCTCTGTTGATGTGAGCGGTTTTTGCCACTTTGTTTATGTTCCTTTTTACACTGACTATACCTTTTAACTGTAAGCATCTGTCTGGGAAGACAGAGGCCTTAGCAGCTGGTTATCTGGATGTATACAATGTATTCACTGCTGTAGGTGAAAGTCAAAATGGCAGGGCCATTGCAGTTTCCTTCGACAACTTGAGCAGCACCTTCACTCTTGCATGCAAAGCCATTGAGACTGATTATAGAATGGTTAGAGATAGGTATATAGCTGTGGACTACTGACTCATTGCCTTGAATCTAAGTATAAACCTAACAGAGCAGGTCACAAGTGACTGCGTCTGGTGTGTTGAGTGTTTCACCCTAGTAGGATTGATTATGCGGTATGTCTACAATATGAAGGGTAAAGTTACTACTGTAATACAATGAATACAACGTTTGACATGAGTGAACTATTAGTAAATTGATGTGAATTAACCAACATGTCTCTACGGGAAGATACTGTAGGATACTCAATAACTGCTACTAGTCCTTTCATTTCAAACCAATAAATTTATGTATTTGGCAAACAGTCGATGTTCCTAACAGAGCTGACCTTTGACCTCTACCTCTTTTCAGGAGTGTTCCCACCACACCACGGGTCTCCACTGTGACACCTGCCTACCTGGTTACTATGGTGACGCCACCCGCGGGTCAGCCTATGACTGTCAGCCCTGTGCCTGTCCGCTAAACCTACCCAGCAACAAGTAGGTTGTCACGGTGACGGAGTGAGCTGATGCCACCATGACGGCAGCTCAGGACAGTTTAATCAACAGTCTCAATTTATCAGCGCTGACCTGTGTGTGTGTGTGTGTGTGTGTGTGTGTGTGTGTGTGTGTGTGTCACTAACCCCATTCTCTCCACTGCCTTGCTTTCTCAGCCTCTGTCAGCCTCTTAATAATCCTCCTCTCCTCTTTTCTTCCTCTCTCCTCTCTCCCCTCTCTTCACACGTAATGTTGAAAGTGTCTAGACAGTTCAATCGCCGACTTTCAAGATAAACAAGGCTCACCAGGCTTGATATCGGAGAAACACACATTTATATTAGGCTGCACCCAATAACAATGACTCAGTGAGTGACTTTGTCTTCCACGTTTTTTGCTTTAGCGGCTGAGGCCGACAGGATGGTCTGCGTCTCTGTCCTCAACGCGAGTCAGCTCCATCATTCAAATCACACACTAGATGCATAACAGTGAGCTTAGAGCAAATAGCTTTTTAGAATAAAATGCAACAATTTTGGTGCCGTGTACAACCAACTGCTCCTTCAGGTCAGTGAAGATGGCTCATATTTTTTTCAGTATGACTGGGAAGGGTACATGGGATGAAATCAATGTGGATATGGAGTTACTTTAGGCTGTAAGAGTATGAATCCATCGCTGTCACAACACTGCAGTTCTCCCAAAGGGCCAGAGAGAGGTGCTATACTAAACAGTAGGGTGACACGCACGCGCGCGCACGCACGCACACACGCACACATACGTACGTACGTGCGCGCGCGTAGCGGCAGCTGAGAATTTCAAAGCAGCCTTAACATGGTCTGTCCAAAACACTAGCAACTGCTACTAATAGCGAGCTAATGAAACGCACAGGTTTCTCCTAACTTTCTCTCTCTCTCTCTCTCCTTCTCTGTCACTTATTTCCTTCTCTTCCTGCCTATTCCCCCTGACCCCAGGAGTAATAATAGCGGTAGCGTTCCTTCCAGACTCCGCCCACCACTAAAATAACTACATGGTCACTTTATAGTCATTCAGTTAAATACCTCTCCAAGTGAAATCATTTAAGCTTTTTAAGCATTTAAGAAATTCTTCCATCTCACAACAGCACGAGTCTCTAGATAAAGTTGTGTCCAAGTCCATCTACAGTAGATATAGAAATACAGAAATACAGTTGTGCCCAGTTGGTGGGAATACTTTGAAATCAATGTATTTCTGCTGTCTGTTATTTACAATCGTTTGGACTTTCAAATTCACTAAGGCCTCATTCCATGCACTGTTGTGGGTTGGGAAATACATGCCTTCTGGAAATGAGGCTGGAATAACCATTGTGACCAGCCTACAGTAGTTAGGTTGTACAGGTAGGACAGGGGCTTTACGTACACTTACACATACACAATTTGTATGGTGTTTTTGGTAGCTACTGGGCTACAGTAGCTACCTTACATGGTGAAGGGATTTGCTATTTTAAGTTGAAACACGAAGTTAGCTATTAGCATGCTTGTGTTATTTGGTCAGTTCTTCAGTCATTCGGGCTAAGCTAGTCGACTTGTGTTAGGAACCTGAGCCAGCAGACCTATCTTTAGTTTTGAGAGGGTGTGTTGGTCTCTCTCTCTCGCTCTCTCTCTAACTCTCTCTCTCTCCCCTTTTTTAGCTCATTCAGAGCAGAGTTAGAGGGAGAAGACGAAGTGGTCATATTTAACAGTGTGTCTGGAGGGACAGATATGTGTGTGTGTTGAACGTGTTTGTGTGTGTATCTCTTGGATACTCGGATTGTATATTTTGCTGACCGTTTTGGAAAGAAGATTGTGTATAGGGCCAGGGCGCGCCCGTGTGTGTGTGTGTGTGTGTGTGTGTGAGGCTAGCGATGGCCCTAACTCGTCTTATCCTCTTCTTCCTTATCATCTTTCTTCTTCCTGTCGTGACGCCGGGGCAATTCTATGGCAACCATCACCGACGACAACCACCACCACAACAAATTCGCCGCCATGGGAACCACGGTAGCTTCAGCCCTACCTGTCACCTCAGTGAGGAAGGAGAGTTGCTATGCGTTGGTTGTCAGACAGGATACACGGGGCCTCGATGCGACAGGTAACACACACACACACGCACGCACACACACACACAGTGTCTGTGTGCACGTACCGTAAAACCTTTTTGCGTGATTTCTTAACTGTTTTGACTAACCTCATTAATAATAATTTTCATTAAAAAATTATACTTTTTAATGAATTCGGTGGCCACAGCTCACATTCAAAACATTTTACACATTCAAGAAATGCTAACGAGGAAAGTTAGCTATTTGGAAATGCATTTGGGCTGGCATATTTCAACACTTAACGACTTTAAACATTTTTTAATATTACATTTAGAATAAATGACAGTCCAGCAACCGGATGACAATCCAGCATATTTAACATGTCTGGATTGTTTAACTGCAGATTATGTATATTATGTCCTCCTGCAAATGCTCCCATTTACTGTATGTGGAATCATGTTTTTACATTCAGTTTCATACATTCTTAAAATACAATTTCAATAAGAAAAATATACATCTTAAACACTGGGGGAAAAATGCAAGGAAAATAACCCAGACATTTTTTAAATAATCTGTCAACCCGAAATTTTGAGCCTATGAGAGACAAAAGGGGATACATGCAATATTATCAGGCGTATTACGATGAAAACAACTGAAGGGGAACTCGATCAGCGAGTTATGTTTCCATAAGGCTCTTTTCGGTTACGGTAGCCTTGCGAGATTAGCTTCTGTTTCGCTGTTAGAATCAGTCTAGACCTTCAAATCCTTGTGCTTCTGCCTGGACAACCATGGTGTTGACCAATCACCATCATTCTATTAGCTACTCTTAGTCTTAGGACAGCGAAAGAGACTGAAACATTACAATGACGGTTCCTAAACAGGTTAACGTAGATGCTGCAATAGCATCAGTTTTATTCGAATTTAATAGAACGCCTTGGAAAAAAAAACTGTATGTTTTCATTCTTCTCCTGACTGGCTTTGGCAAGAGTTGATTTAACAAATCAAGCCGATAGTTCAGGCAGGCCACAAAGTCACGCCTAGCCACGCATAATCTCAATCATCAACTGGTCGCAATGATTTTATTGCCATCTTAGTGACGTGCCTGCTCAGCTGATCATGCCAAAGCTTACTATTGGCCAAACTCGTTCAGGGCGCTTATTTTAACGGCCTTAGCCTACGCCCATTCTTAGCACTTCCTCTGCCAGCATTTTTACCATCCACCACCACCCCACCTCCTCCATTTGCTGTGTCTGACTGACTAACCAATGTCATGGTGTTGTCATTTATGTTTGCTCTGGTCTGTACCCTGTGCGGGGTCTTTTAGCTGCTCTTCCTGCCTTGGGCTTTCCATGTACGCGCATGGAAAGGGCTTTCCATGTACGCGCATGGAAAGGGCTTTTCATGTATGCGCATGGAAGGGCAGGGAGCTCTGCTAAATAACCTGCAAATAAAATACTAATTGTCTATAGTGGTTCTGATGAACTGGCTGTGCTTATTCAAAGGTTTGTCCAATCACCCCCTTTTTCAAAGTGCCTGCCCTTTTCAAACAGTTTCAATGGACTGCTCCCCAGATCTGGGGTGTCTTTGTTTTTGGTTCCTTGGTACAGTGCCCTGTTGGTATTGTGTCCCGGCACACAGCAACATTTAGGAATGTTTTCATTTTTTGTTATCAGATAAAAGTGATGAGGAGGCATATTCACGTAATGGTCAAAGTCAAAAGACTTTTGACTCCCGTCAAGGCGTTGTTTGCACGGTCGTCATGAGAACCATGAAAACAGTGACATAGACTGTAATCTTCAATAGCTAACCCCAGAGCTATCTATTAGGCACAACTGGTCTACATAGTCAACATGCCTCACCAATCTGTCCACTGTAGAGTGTTGTCTTTTTATAAACCTCAGTTGCTGCTGAAAGACTAATTGAGGGGAATACGTGTATTTCTCTTTGAACATGGATCAGAACATGCAAGACTATAGTAGTAATATAATATGTCTATTTATGAGAGAGAGAGTGAGAGAGAGAGAGAGAGAGAGAGAGAGAGAGATCTCATAAAAAATGAAAGCATTCAAAAATGTTCCTCTTAAGAATCTAATTCAATCTTATCTGATTAGCCTTCTGTTATTTTAGTGTAAGTGTTACCTGTTACATGCTACCTGCCATTTCACTTAATTATCAAAGCTATGTTTGTTGTCGTTAGTCACAATTATTCTTAATGTGTTAATTTGTCTGTATTGCAACACAAATAGCCCTGCTTAGACTATTCTGCAAGGATGTTTGGAGCTCAGCTAAAAGAAGCCTTTTAAAGGATAAGATGCTGTTTAAAAAAGGTCAATTTATTTGATGTTGTTTAGGTACAGTAGCTACAGTAAGGTAATGACAGGCCATGTTAACGTGAATTAGATCAGAACATTGTACTAATGGGACTTTGTGAAAAGGTCAGGTAATAGAAATGTTATAATAGTTTGACATTTGGAATATCTGATGGTGTAAACAACACACAGACACTCGTATGCCAACGTAGTCCACTCCTGACTATACCAGTACAGTATATGTGTTTGTGTATGTGTATGTGGGGATTGGAAAATAGATATTATGTGTTTCGCCAAGAACACAACATGCTGAAACTCCGAATACAGTATTATATGAGCTTTCGGTAAGAGAGACAAAACGCAACTTTAAAAAAAAGTATTTTGATTGGCAGCCCGCCTGGAAACAATAAATTCCAGCGCCTGTTATCGCCCACGAGAACACACGGTTGCTGTGAACTGTCACAGCGCTCCACCATTTTTATTTGGGATTGGCTGGCTCCTTCATCTGATTAATGATAAGAGGATCCCAAGGAAGGCAAATATATTAACCCCAGAGCGCTGACGAGAGCACAGCCAATAAAACCCTATGAAAGCATTCTAAATTGAAATAAAGCTCTTCAGGCCGAGAGGAGGATTGAGTTGAAAGAGGAGAGGCAGAGTGTGGGGTGGGTGCGGGGGGAGTGGTGGGGGTGCTCATGTTGTTAGGAGAACCTGCATTTCTTGAGGAGGGACCACAAGGTGACCGGGAGAGCTAGGTATTGGAGAGAGCAGAGAGGCAGGAGAGTTGGAGAGAGGAGGCAAGAGCGTTATTACCAGTGACCTGCATCGGTACTCAGGACGTGTGTGTGTGTGTGTGTGTGTGTGTGTGTGTGTGTGTGTGTGTGTGTGTGTGTGTGTGTGTGTGTGTGAGTG
>JAODUE010035127.1:0-20604 GCA_027564755.1 Amblyopsis hoosieri
CACACACACACACACACACACACACACACACACACACATGCACACACACACACACACACACACACACACACACACACTCACTCAAACACAATGACCTGGCTATTAGACTCACATGCACACGTGCACTGATACATTTTAGACTAACACTGACCCCTAGTGGATGATCGCTGACAGAACTGGCTTGATTGATATTCCGATGTGTCTTTCAGGTCTTTACCCGCTATGGAAAGTGTTACACCTTCAACTCCGGGGGTGATGGCCGCCCTCCACGTATCACCACCAAGGGAGGCATGGGTAATGGTCTGGAGCTCATGCTTGACATTCAGCAGGATGAATACTTGCCTGTCTGGGGAGACACGGGTGAGAGACACTTCAAGTGCCACCGTCATGCCTTAGTTAAGTGAGGCTTTGCAACACTGACGCCCACCTATTTTCCACCTCACTCAGATGAGACGTCGTTTGAAGCAGGCATCAAAGTTCAAATCCACAGTCAGGACGAGCCGTCGTTTATCGACCAGCTGGGCTTTGGAGTGGCGCCTGGCTTCCAGACTTTTGTGTCCTGTCAGGAACAGAGGGTGTGGATGTTGAGTTGAAAAGCTAATTCAGATGTGCTGTTTCTGTTAGCAGATACAGAATGCTGGACCTTTGTTGTTATGTGATGTAGTCCTAATACTGTATGTGCATCTGCTCCAGCTGATATATCTCCCCCCACCCTGGGGGGATTGTAAGGTGACGCCGATGGACTCTGACTTCTTTGACAGTTACAGCATCACAGCCTGTCGTATCGACTGTGAAACACGCTACCTAGTGGACAACTGCAACTGTCGCATGGTTCATATGCCTGGTAAGGACAATGTTGAGTGTATAGGCTGAATCACAGATACGGTTGACCATGCTTATTAGGCCTACTGTTTAAAGTATAAACAAGCCAATTGATACAATTGACTATTTTTCACACAATATTATGGAGCACAAGGGTTGCTTTGTTTTAGTTTTAGTTTGTCCTAGTTTCTACTATTATTTGTCATTGGTTACAGGTGATGCCCCCTACTGCACCCCTGAGCTATACAAAGAATGTGCTGATCCAGCTCTTGGTATGTATGAGGCGTTTTTAACACTGTTCTTTTCCTACTCCAGCACACACATATCCCATGAATGCCCTTCTCTAAGAAATGACGTGTTCTCGTTTCCTCTCCTCAGACTTCCTGGTGGAGAGAGACAATGATTTCTGTTTGTGTGAGACACCATGTAATATGACCAGATACAGCAAGGAGTTGTCCTTTGTCAAGATCCCAAGCAAGGCCTCCGCTAAGTATCTAGCTAAGAAATACAACAAGACAGAACAGTATATTTCGTGAGTCTTGTCATAATATGGATTTTTGTTTAGTTTTTTTTGTAATATTGTCTTTGTATTTAGCATTCGACCATTTTCTCTGCAGGGATAATATGCTGGTTTTAGACATCTTCTTTGAGGCCCTCAATTATGAGACTATTGAACAGAAGAAGGCGTATGAAGTAGCCGGTCTTTTAGGTATGGCTAATACTGCAATGTTGATCAATTTAAGTATCTAAGATTTGATGGAATCTACTTTTTCAAGTTTAACTTCACCCCCAACTCTGAGCCTGACTCCACCCACTGCACAATTTCGAAAATGCAAAAACCTAGTCAAGGAGCTGGTTGAGGGGAGGGGAGGGGCTGAGAGAGGGGGACCCCCCTTAACATTAACATTTAGATATTGATAACGCAGGAGTGGACCAAATATACAATTTGGAAACCAACCAGGGCGATTCTTCCCAGATATGACGTGTACAGCTGGTTTGGTGTAACCAGACTCAAAATTCACTTTGTGAATAAGGTCTGGAAACTCTCCTTTGGGAAGTGTTAACAGTTGTTTCCTCTCATGGGCATAGACCTATGATTCATTTTAAAAGTATTGGACAGCATTGGACAGCAATGCTACAAGCAGCTGTTGCATTGCTACAACTGTTTTGATTGCCTAATGTACAGTAGCTCTACCAACATTTTGAAACACGCTTGACTTCAAAGTCATATCACTAAACCTAACCTGATTGGACGACCAGCTGTGCAAATGCTAATGCAAACGGGGTTTCCATAATCTCAGCAAAAATTATTGATCTGAGAGCAATAGTAGGGGGCAACCAGGCTAGTGTAGAACCATTTTCAGACCATAAAATGCAGATTATTCATAGATGTGGGATTCTGTCAATATTAACACCAGCATTGATGTGTCTCATAATAGTTCAGTCCTATTATTTAGTTTACAGCTCAAAAAAACATATATAATGGTGCAGGTGCAGTTAGTCTTACTCTTACATTAATGTCTAATGATTTAATTTCTATTTCAGGTGACATAGGTGGTCAAATGGGACTATTTATTGGAGCAAGTATTCTTACCATTCTAGAACTATTTGATTACATTTATGAGGTGAGTTTTAGGGAATGTGTTTGGATATTATTTATTTATTTATGTTTTTTTAAATGTACACTCACATATTGGACTATTTGGAATGTGTCAGTAATGTATAGGATATGACCATGTATAGAATGTAATGAGTGTAAACTCTATGCCATCCATCCATTATTTCTATTACTGTTGTATTTGTACCCTTTTAGGTAATGAAGTATAAGTTATGCCGCTGCTCTGAGAAGAAGCACACGCATAACAACAATAACAACAACCAGGGCACTGTCCTTAGCCTGGACGACATTAAGTGTCACGTCGCTAACTTTCACTGAGCTCGTCGCAAGGAACGGTTCCAGCAGTTCCCCTGTTGCTTTAACAGACTTTGCTCATTGCGTAAAAGCCAGACTGCTGGCACAGGAAGAGAGCGTGCATCTAAATGTGCCTGGTTATGGTTTAATGGGTGATAAAAGTCCGTTGGGTGGCTGTTATAATCGGCAGCAAAATGGACAACTGTGATCCAAATGTTACCATGCAAACTTGTTTGGGGCAACATCTTGGTCGTCACCTGACACCTGTACGAGAAGTAAAAACAGATAGAAGACTACAGTATACCAATACAGTATTCCCCAATACTGTTAACCAATGTTTCTTTCATGATTTGATGTGCTTTGGACTTGCATGACTGCATGATCATTTCTAATCTGACCTACATTTTAATGCAGTCCTGGGCTTTGTGCCACTTATTTAGCAGTACATTTCACAGTCACGATGTTGAACCTCTCTGTATCACATTGCTTTCCCCACATTTCACCCATGTTCTGTTGACATACTACCTCATACCGCAATGTGAGACAAACTTGAGTACTTCACGAGTAAAACAAGAAGGGGAGAATGAAACTGGACGAATATTTAAAATAATTTAAATGATGTGATATAGCATTTATGAATCTAAATTAGCATATCTAAATAATTTTTTTTATTGTGAAAAATAGATGTACAAAAGGTGTACATAAAGTGGCTGATGAATAGCTTTTCTTCCAGGTGCTACAGAGAATTATTTGCCAAAAGTAGCCTTAATTGACAATCAATGTAAAATTCACAATTGAAACAGGACCTTTCTTCTCATGTCAGTGAAGCGAATGATGATACAAAAAGTGACACAATAGGCCTACAGAAGAATGGATCTACACTATATACATTTACATGGGGTTTGTTGATCAACAGCTACACTGAAAGGGGGCTCTGGTGTTTTTGACAACAGAAGTTTGAATGTATTTTGCCATCTGCCGTGCTTTACTGCATGTTGCATTGTAATATGCCTATACATATTCTTCTTTGTAACCCATCGCTATGCAGAAGTTTGGCATGTTTGTCTTCTGTATGCTGTTTCATAATTTGTCTGTGCATATGATTGTGTTCCATGAGCATGTTTGTGTGCGAGTGTGTGTGTTTATGTATTTAAAATGTATTTCCAGAAACAAATAATACATTTGGAAGTTTATAAAGGAGAATATATGGTCCATATGGTTACCTCATGCAGAACACTATCTTTTAGGATATAAAGATGGTATAGAGATGCATGTCCAGGTGGTTCCAATATCTATTTGCTCTGTTGAAGTCATAGTACGGTACACAGCATGCTAACCTGTATTATATTGGAATAGATCCGTTAATAGGCTCTGAACTTCTAATACTGTAGGTTAGAGTTATCAAGCTCAAGCACAACAGTAACATTACATGTAAAATAATGTATATATTCTGAGGACTATGGACCTTGTTGTATTTGAATATTGTCTCTTCTGTCTATGGCTGTATCTAGTTACAAAATGTATCTGTTTATTATATTATGATTATGAACTAGAAATGTATTTTACCAGGAATGTTCAATTCATTTTGTATACGTGCCTACCTGTTAATGTGTTTGCAGATGTTATATTTATCTAATAATTAAAACTATGAGCATATTTTTTAGGTTTTTTAGGTTAATAACCATTATGCACACAAAGACTATTATCTTTAAGTGTCCCAGCACATATGCTTGCACTTTCATTTAAACAACTAGCCTACTTCACATTAAGCTAATAATCCTTGAACAAACGTTAAGAGAACAGCTGGGCCTTAAATGTAGATTACACTTTTTTCATGTAAAATACAATTTTTAGGCCCAATTGATTGATTAATTGATTGAATAAGCCTTATAATTAAGTATGGCTCAGACAATGTTATAACCTTTCTTTGCCCAAAATTAGCTCTTGAATATGGCCTACATGAAGTCGCTGTGACCAAAGAGGAATGCTGCTGCATACTGTATAGCCCGTTGGCCTATGGACTTGGATATCACGTGTGCTGCGAAGCCAGAATAACTTCGCATGCAAACTTTATGGCGACTTTTGAACTACTTTTCGCATGTGTAGAGACTGCCAGAACAGTAGGAGGGTCCGTGGCTTTCCTCAGACAAGCCAATGAAACAGGAGATATCCAATTTGCACTTCGCACGCAAAACACTGGGTAGCTACAGTCTGGCGTACATACATACGGTCGTCGATTTAATAATGGAAGTTCCAAAGAAGATTTGCATAATTGGCTCCGGAAACTGGTATGCAAATATGATCATATTATGATGGTGCTTTGTTTGATTTCCTATGCACTGTTAACTGATCTGTTAATGTGAAGATTGGCGATTGCGGTGTGCTCTGACAAGTTGTTCTTTTCCAGCCTATAGTAGGACGGCTATATCTACTTTAACTTTTAATATTATTCTAATATAATCCCTGTAGGCTAGATAATCACGACTTTATATTACATCACTGCTCCATACTACTCCATACACTGTAAAATATTGACATTTTAGGGGTAGCACGTTTTACTTACAACCGAGACACAAATTAATATACAGTTAAACATCCACTTTTGGAATTACACAGTCTTAAATCATTTTTCTAACATTTAAAGTTAGACCACACTATTAGTTAACCAATTGGCTGTATAAATAACATAAATGCCACCTTAATGATTAACCATTTCTGCACATTTATTTAAATATGGCTACCATCAATTTTTCACTGGTGTAACCTTACTCCTTTCACAATGATAAAAGCTTTTATCAAATATTATTATTTTTATTTCTCAGTCTCATCAGATGTAATCAGAATTACAGAATTATTATGATATGCAACAAATCAGTGTGTATTCTTATATTATATTAATCAGGTTAGTTAAAAGTGAGGTTTTGTGATGTTTGTTCAGTTGCTCAACTATGTACAGTATTTGAAAATATTTGGGAAGAAATGTTAAAAACAAGTAATGATGACATTATTTAAATCTGAACTCTTGTGTTTAGCAAAATACAATTATGTCAATTGCGACACATTCTATTTCATTACAGTTAACAGTAACACCAGTGACACAAAGATACACCAGTGAAATATGCAAGGAAGGTAACACCAATGATGGTAACACTAGTGACATTTTTCATGAAAAACACATTTTACAAAATGTCTGCTACATGGCATAAAATCAGAAAATATACATGGACATAAATACAACATTAAAATGGAGCCTGGTGCTCCATTGGGAAGTGTTCGCAGTCGTTTCCTCCTACTTGGCGTAGACCGCTGGTTAATTTTGAAACTATTGGACAGCACTGAACCAATCTGCGTTGCAACAATTGTTTTGATCGCATCATCGAGCTCTACCACCATTTTGAAACACCTTTGACTTAAATGTCATCTCACTAACCCACGCTGATTGGGTCGGCAGCAGTGTGGCGGTGCGAACGCTAATGCGAACAGGCTTTCCAAACTATAATCTCAGCTAAAAAAATTGAGCTGAGCGCAGTCGGGCGGAGCCAGGCTACATGTAATGGGCAGATAGCAAACCATGAGTAAATATATACTGAATTTTAATTGTATTGAAGTGAATAAAAAAAGTGAGCTCAGCCAATAAGACAAGCAAACAAAATATAAGTGAGATGGGGCTTCCAAGACAGAATCAGATTATTTTATTGTTTTGTCATCCTTTATGTCCCACTGACTATACCTTTAGTGGAAAACAGCTTTTCTTTGCATAACAAATCTCACATATGCAACCACTTAAAGGTGGGTAAGCAATCTTTGTCAAATGCAGAAAATATATTCTCACAGTCTGCCAATTGTCCATTCTGTGTGCGCTGAAAATAAATCCTGTGTTTCCACATCCACCTGACTGTTGCTATATAAATATATATTGCTATATGTCTCTGAGATTATAGTCTATTCGTGTTCACTTCAACATTCACACAGCCACCCTGGATTGTGGACCAATCAGTGGCCATTGGGGGTGGCTAAACGCAATGACACTGATGCTATGCAATGAAGTCAAACTTTCAAAATTGTGGTAGAGCTAGAGTCATAGTCTGCCGCCATTGCCCAGTCTTTTGTTGTGTTTCTGTCTGTCTGCCCCAGCCTGTCTGTATCTGTGTTTTAGGCTGTCGTTCTTTTGATCTGTTTCGTCCCGCGCTTGCATGCCCCGTGTTGATTGTTCATTAGTTACACCTGCCTCTCGTTTTCTTCTACCCAATGACTGGTCCTGTGTTGCCAATAAACCAGTGTGAAGCCTGCCTCTTTGTCGTGCGTTTGGGTCCGACCTACCCGAAGACCTGACAGCTAGATGAAGCAATACAAACAGTTGTAGCAACGATGATTGGTTATATGCTATCCAATAGTTTCAAAATGACCCAAAGGAGTCTAAGGCCATGTAGGTGTCAGCGACTGAACCAATCAGAAGCTGCACCAAGTAAACGTCTCACAGAAAGTATTTTATATTATTAATAACTGCAAAATACAAAACACTTAAGTATTTTGATATAAAATATATAGCAATTTTCATCAACCTGATCAAATACAAATAACAAAATACTATTTTGTATTTCAAATACATGTATCATATATACTGCCCATTCCTGACTATAGCCTAGTTTATTCATACAAGACGTAGTATTGTACGATTGCTATATGCCCCAGCATTCCACTGCACTGGACTGCACTGGTGTTGCTTTCCAACAATTGATGAATCAGAAGCAAGTAGCAACCTAAGTGGATTATGTTTGATGCTGGTTCAAAGTTGCTTCTAGACTGGTAAGTAACCTGCTATACTGCAAATGCGGCATAATGACCTTTTTGTACATTTCAAAGTCTTCTCTCTTGTGTGTGTTCCAAGCACACCCCAGAATCAACATTGAGCATGCGTACACAGTTGTGCGGGGGTAGCCTATACAGTAGGTTTATCATGCCGAGCAAAGCTATTCCCTGTTTTTTCATGTTTGTCATCTGGCATGCAATTGCTGCCTCCGATGCATTACAGTTGCCTGCAAACCACAGCCCACCATTCCATATGTTGTTGATTTTGTTTGGCTGACTGTGGCTGTTCTCATGATATGGCACGGGAATATTATAAAATAGCAGTGTTGTTGGCTCTGTGTGTTAGCAGTTTAGATTAATTGTGCTGCCTTGATGTTATAAATAGGCTTACATCACTGTTGTAGCCTATTGGCTTCGTATGACTGTAATATTAGACTGTGTGTGGACCAAGTAGTGGATTGACTGAGAAATTGGCGATAATAGAACATGCTCTGGGGGGAGGGTGAACTAAGGACGCCACAATATTCTGGTGAAATGCTGACCCCTAAATGCTTAGAGAAGATGGCAATGTTATACACATAGCACCTTTTTAAAAATATGAATAAATTGTTAAAGTATTTTTAAGTGTAATTGTACTGTAAAATATAGGAACAGAAATGTTGACAATTCCGTAGAATGACCAAGCGTGCATAAACAATAGGCCTACAGTATATAGGCCTATTTGTGATAGATCGATACACACTAGGGTAATCTATCTCAACCAGGTAGTACAACTTGTCAAAACACCGGCTGAGCAGCATACAACTATCCCAATTTACCATGAACAAAATATTGAAAACAGACATTAAATGAATACATTAAAGATGGAGTCATCAATGCTGAAGACAAATGGTTGATAATTGAACTGGATAAAAAAAGCATCTCTCTCTTCAATGCCATAGGGTCCCCCCTAAAATGTTTCACCCCGCATACGCTTGCCAGGGAAGAGAGTGTTGTGTGGTGCAGTCTTTACCACAAGTTTGTTTGTGTTCCCATATACAGAGCCAGGGGCTGTGTAGAAACGCCATCACACAGAATGGACAGCTAGCAGACTATTTGCTGAATTTGACAAAAAGTGTAGTATTGGCTTACAATAGATGACTTCACGTTTAAATGCAAAGAAAGGATGGGTCTATTGGCATGAATCACTACATTACCTTAACGAGAATATCCATACTTGGAGTCCATGCAAGGACAAAAGCTAATAGTCATAAGACAATGGATTTGGGATAGTTTTTATATAAAAACAATTATTTTATTTTTCTATATATTATGAATGTATGGACGTTACTGATGGAAAATATCAGAAAATTGAAATTGGATACTACGGTGCCTTGCTTTAAGCAAGAACATTGTGGCCATCTAGTGTTTTTCCTGGAATATATCACAGGCTGCATGTTTGTATAGCAAAATATACAGCTTGAGGCATGTTTGTATAGCAAAACATACAGCTTGAGACATGTTTGTCTAGCAAAACATACAGCTTGAGACATGTTTGTATAGCAAAACATACAGCTTGAGGCATGTTTGTATAGCAAAACATACAGCTTGAGACATGTTTGTATAGCAAAACATACAGTCTTGAGACATGTTTGTCTAGCAAAACATACAGCTTGAGACATGTTTGTCTCGCAAAACATACAGTCTTGAGACATGTTTGTCTAGCAAAACATACAGCTTGAGACATGTTTGTATAGAAAAACATACAGCTTGAGACATGTTTGTATAGAAAAACATAGTCTTGAGGCATGTTTGTATAGCAAAACATAGTCTTGAGGCTTTTACTCTGTACTTGTGTGCATAAAGTGTAGCTAATACTATAGGGTAATCAGAGCAGTGTAAATGCAGTCCCAGATCTCATGACTATGTAGCAGCTGTATTTTCAATCTCAGGAATGTGGACAGCTTGATAACTCTACTTCATCAGATTTATTTAAGGAACAGTTTGTGTCACGTCATTGTTTTCACAATATAGGGGCTCCGCCATTGCGAAGATTGTGGGTGCCAACGCTGCTCGGAATTCAAAGTTTGACAACACTGTGAAGATGTGGGTGTTTGAGGAGATGGTAAACGGTCGTAAACTGACAGAAATCATTAATGCTGACCATGAAAATGTGAAGTACCTTCCAGGACACGCACTTACCTCCAATGTGGTAAGAAGCATTGTGTTCAAAGTGACAGCACTGCACCATTTCTGCACCATTGACTCAAGTATGGGAATAAGATCATCTGCCTGGCCATATTTTGTTTTTTCTAGTTTTTGGCAAAGTATTGCACGGCCAATTTCGTTAACCTATATATGTAACCATGTTCTTTGTGACTCATCACACAATCATTCTAGTGTTTCTAACAGCTATCATATAATTTAAGGATAATTTAACCGTAACCATAATAATAGACAAAACCACAAACTCGCAACCATACAAGTGTAACTGCACCCTAAAATTAGTTTTTTGAGCTGTAAACGAAGTAATAGGATTGATCTGTGATGAGACAGTGTTAATATTGGTATATAAAAATCTGCATTTTATGGGCTGAAAACAGAACTACACGTCATATCTGTTAAAATCACACCAGGATCTGTCTGGTTTCAACAATACGCTTGGTATGCTCAGGCTCCAAGTCAGACTCAGAGCTCGGGTGCAGTAACACTTTAAATTGAGTGAAACATGCTGTGCTGTTGATAATTCTCACTGGGTTTATAATGCACTTCAATTGGAACCTTTTTATGCCTTCAAAAACATAATTCTGCAAATATTTCAAAATATTATCTAAACACTAACAAATGTATCCATCTTTTATGAATGTAAATAATTCTAGCATTAGCTACAGCAGATCACTTCTGTTTCTGGCAGGGGTGTCTGTTGAACCTGACATAAAGCTTTGTTTGCCACCATTTTCTTTTCCATAAAAAGACTATTCCTGTGTCCCTCGTCTGTTCAGGTGGCTGTCTCAGACCTGGTAGAGGCAGCTGGTGATGCAGATATTCTGGTGTTTGTGATCCCACACCAGTTTATTGTGCGAGTGTGTGACACAATACAGGGGAAGATAAAGAGTAATGCACTTGGGATGTCACTTATTAAAGTAAGAACTAATCTCCCTGTACTTATTGCCTGTCTCGATTTGATCCTGTTGAATGTTGATTTGTACCCAATGTCAGTCTTGACCATAACCTGCTAAACCTGTGTGTAGCAGACATCAGTGTATGCCTCATAACAATGCAATGTGTTATGTGGTCTTTGTCCTAAATAACCCCTTGTTTGAAACTGAATGGGTCAGCATGGGCACACTTTGACTTCTGCTGCAGGGAGTAGATGAGGGGCCTGATGGACTTAAGCTCATCTCTGACGTGATCCATGACAAGTTGGGGATCACCATGAGCGTGTTGATGGGAGCCAACATTGCCAATGAAGTTGCAGATGAGAAGTTCTGTGAGACAACCATTGGTTAGTACCCTTCTATTGCTGAATATCAGATACACTTTGGGTTTTTAACCACAACATATTATCCAGTAAAGGCTGTTACAATTGTTGAGTGTTGTAAATGGGGCCAAGCTTGCATTTAGCCAGGCTTTATGGTCATATATAGATATCCTAGGGGTAATTTTCCCCTAGAATAAAGTCTGCTTTGTTTTTGGACATATAGTGTACAATCATTAATTGTACAATGTCCCCTGAGTATGTGCTATTTTCTGACTATTTGATCAGAACAGACAAATTAATATGAATACTATATGAAACATACCAAGACACTATTCAACATGATTCAAATGCGATTTAAAATCAGCTGAGGTATTTGAATGCTACTTAAGCTTTATTGAAGATGTTAGATTTTGGTACGCAAGGGTAACTTTTTTGGGTCCAGGATGCAAAAATATAACCCACGGGGCTCTCCTGAAGGAGCTTATGCAGACCAGTAACTTCCGGGTCACAGTGGTGGAAGAATGTGATGTGGTGGAAATCTGCGGAGCATTGAAAGTGAGTTAGCATTGTTAGAAATACAACAAAAAAAAAGAATGGGCCGATGTGCTGCTTAGCTTATTGTGTTTTCCTTCAGAACATTGTCGCGGTGGGGGCAGGTTTCTGTGATGGCCTCGGATTCGGGGACAACACGAAAGCAGCCGTGATAAGGTTGGGGCTGATGGAGATGATTGCCTTTGCCCGTATTTTCTGCACTGCTGGGCCCGTCTCTTCTGTGACCTTCCTGGAGAGTTGCGGTGTGGCTGACCTCATCACTACTTGTTACGGCGGACGCAACCGCAAGGTTGCTGAAGCTTTTGTCAAGACGGGGAAGGTGAGCACTCGAACATTTGAGAATCTGTTTATTTTTCTGTAAAGCTCACTGAGTTTTGAAAAAGGCCACTATGGGTGAATTCAGTACATCTGAACCTATATCTTACATTCAATTAACCGAAGCAGCAGTGGACTGAATTGTCAGCACAACTTAAAATTAAATTGATTGCATCTGAAATGCAGCAAATGTAGCCTATTTGAAAGGGATTTAGCATCATGTGTCATATTAGTTCAAACAGTTCACTAAGCATAAGTAAGCTACTGAAAGCACCCTCCTGTAGATCTGAATAGATCTAGTAGTTATTAAAAACCTAATAACCATTCCTTATTCTTAATGGTCCTTGCCACTATTCTCTGCAGTCCATTGAGGATCTGGAGAAAGAAATGCTGAATGGACAAAAGTTGCAAGGACCAGCAACAGCAGCTGAAGTCTATCTAATCCTGAAGCACAAAAACCTGATAGACAAGTGAGTGAAGCACACACCCGGTAGTCATGTATCCCAACGATTACATTTACACGTAGAAAATGTCTGCATAATCATTTAACACTTGCCTTTTCACCAGGTTCCCATTGTTCAATGCGGTTTATCAGATCTGCTACCAGGGCCATCCAGTTGCAGAGTTCATAAGCTGCTTGCAAAACCACCCTGAGCACATGTGATGTGCCTTCTAACATGACAGGATCAGTACCATACGTATTGGTTGCCACTTACCAGACTGCTGGGAGCCTACATGACTCCACAGCTGTGAGTTTCTTCCATATGAGTGACTTCACATCTGCTTTTGGGAGAAACTCACTGTGTCAGCGTTTGCCAGTCAACACTATTTGTCGACTGTATCTGCAAGTGCCGTCATCCACCTCCACGTTTCTTGCAAGCAAATTAAGGGATAATTGCTGCTGCATTTTGATAGATCAGGCTGTACTTTTATAAACTGTCAACAAAACGAAGTAGACTTAACTGTTGGGGGAAACATCCTGCCACATTGTGCCATTAGTATGAAGCGGTTTATTTTTATATTGCAATTTATATAAAGCCAAGTCATGCAGCCATGCTAGACCAGATGTGTCCTGAATGTCGTTCATGTTGCCGTTCAGTAGAATACATAACTGTGAAATGTTGCAAAATGTACTGTATGGTAATACATTTGCCTAACAATTAACAGTGCCTTAAACCGTGCGGTTACTAATAAGTCTTGTATATCTGCTTTGTGAAAGACATAATGCATTTTCATTATACTTTGTGCGTTATGGCTAAAGTATAACCAAATTGTCCCTAGTACTGACTGTAATAATGTAGGGAAGCCTTATCTGTTGACTTGTGCAAGTTTATAAAAATGTGACATGTAGAATGCACAAATAACAACAGTACCCTTACTCATGTAAATAAATGGCAGTAATACAAGATTTGTTTTATTGTAGGTTATGAAACAGCTGCTTGACACAAAGTGTCATTAAGACTCACTGCTGAGTGATACACAATATTTAAACTTGGAATGAAATTCAGTAATTTAAAGAAACTATAAAGAAAAGTGGCTAAATATATAATTGTCACTAATATTGTGACTTTGAATGCAGCCAAAGCAAATGTTATACAATCAAAATAGCTATCACAATATTATAGCAACACATTGTGGTCTAAATTGAGGCATAATGACTTTTTGCCATCTTTGCCCTGATCCCAATTAACCATGTAAAGCAACTGCATGGCTCAGTAGCCTGGGTATTAAATGCTCACTTGTCCTCTAGTGGCCAATAAAATGCCAATCATAATTCATGTACAATCACAGAATAAGACCAGAATCTTATTTAAAGAGAAAATAAATAAATTGCACTACACTATTTTTCCTTCAATTAAGACATTGGTTTTGAGATTTAAGAGGTATTACGAGTTATCTAAAAAAAAAAAGTTAAATTCTATATCTACTCACCATAACTAGGAACCCCAACTACCAGCCCAAATCATGTGATGAACCCACATAGTAGAAATTCCATCAATCTCTGGTAAATGAGAATGACAGGGCTTCACGCTCTTAGGTTTTTGCGATTATAATTTTACAGATTAGGTTTTACAATCATGGGAGAACTCTAATATAACGACCCAAAGTCTGTCGTTTTTCAGTGTCCAAAACGTGGGGCCAACATTTTTCAGTCCAATCGCCAGTATGACACACGTCTTATAAAGCTTTGCTGCTGATACCTAGCAGTATCATACAATGTGACGTGTTCTAGCCAATAAACAAAGAAAATGGAGAAGGACAAAGAAAATCTTGTTGGGGTCATGTCATACGTGACCAGCATTAAACGTATAATACAGCAGATGTTGCAGTACAAAGCAGAACCATCTTAGTTCAGTCCCTCTCCTGTCACAGTTTGTGCGGGTTGACCCATTTATAAGTGCCTTCGTAGCGGAATCCAACTCTCTTTGAGAGCTCATCTGCTTCCCCTGGGCCACGGCTATGGGGAAGACACAGCCATTCAGAACACGGCTATATGGGGGGGGGGCAGGGTCTGTCCACCCCCACATGGTGAAATATACTAAAAACATTTGACATGCCTTACCTTCCATATTTGTAAGGGATGGGGACAGGTTTCTCACTCTCAATCTGATGTAGGAGAGGTGTGAAGATCCTCCATGCTTCCCTTAGTTCATCACTACACACACATAAGCACACATGCATGCACACACACATTCCCCAAAATCACTGCTGCTCGTGTTCTCAAGAGAAATAAGACCAAGGGCTACATCTAGTGGCAACTACAGTTCACACAGTCTTTCCAAAATGCTTTTAGCTGTAAGCCTGGTTAACAGCATTTAGACACCCATCCAAAGACTCTCATTAAGCACATCTGTGATGCGTGATGAGAAAAGCCTCACCTGCGTACAAAATGCATCTGGCTTCCACAGAAGACATCAAGAATGAGCCTTTCATAGGCATCTGGGAGCTTCACATCCTAAAAACACAGCAGAATGTTTTAAGTTTGCCTTTACTGTGGAAGAAATGGCCCACACCACAAACATGGAAAAGCAACATGGAGAGATGTGTTTTATGCAAAATTGCCTTATATCTGCTCTTGTAGGTGAGGTCGAGTTCAGTCTCCTCTGGGCTGAAATATACTCCTGGTTTCTTGCTCATCATTTTTGCGTAGACTGCCTCATTTGGCTGCACGCGCACCACTAGCTCGTTCCTGCGACACTGATTGCCAAATATGTCCCCTGGAACATCAGTGAACTGCAGCCGCACTTCAGCTTTCCGCTCATTTAAGGCTTTCCCACAACGAAGGATGAAAGGTACCCCTGAGAAGAAGTAGGCAAATCATTAAAGACAGTAGTCACCAGTGTCAATATAGAAAGACAGTTCAGATCAGTTAGTAAAATGTCAATAAAACTGATCATTTCTTTTTTATATGCCCCAACTATATTGGTCGGACTCATAGGTCATGAAATCACATTTGGCGTCTAATCTTTCTTTTTTAGTATGCTTAATAGCTTCTGCCACCGTTAATACACACTTAATATCCCATACGCAGTAGATGTTTAAGTATGTAGGGTATTCTAAGGAATTCGGACCCAGCAGCAGATTACTGTGAAATCAGACAAAGAAAAAGGCTTTACCATCCCAGCGCTCGTTGTGCACGTAGAGTACGACTGTGGCGAAGGTGGCCTGAGTGGACCCTTTGGGTACTGTGGGGTCGTCCAGGTAGCCCAACTTTGCGTCCCCCTCCCCATCTGGATCACCTACGTACTGACCCAGAACCACGTCAGACATGACCACAGGAGCAATGCACTTTAGCACCTTCACCTGGAGGGGGCAGAAAAAGACTGGCAATGAGAAGAAGCTGAGACACAGTAGTTGTAGTAGAGGTTAATGAATGTCTCTACTTGACAGTATATCCAAGTTAGACAGGTAATACTTCCTCCAGAATAGGCCCTCATGACCGCACCCCTTTTTTGGGGAAAACTCCATGCAAAACTTGTGTGAGGCATAGACGGTTTAAATGAATGTTACAGTACGTCAAATTGTTGCACAAACAGTAAATTCAACAATGCTTTTGTTTTATTTAAAAAATATTGCGATAGAAGGTAGCTTAATGGCTACCAAAGGGAACATATAATGGGAATCAACCATATACTACTACATACTACTGTTATTGACCCTCAGCTGTAGCCTACCACTCGTGTGGAAAAGATTTCGTATCAGGTAATCCAGCTAATTTAAATATCGCTCGTTATTGAAATGTATGAATTATATGGACATATTATTAGCTATATATAGACCCTTTGTTTGGATCGATACTTTAGCTCATTTTCATTTGTTATGTTGTAAATATAACCTGATCCTGATTTCTCACCCTCCATTTCCACCACCAAAGACACATCAAGAAAACCCATCTGTTTTTACAGTTCCAGAAAGCAAGCACCGCAGTAGCCTCCTGTATTGACGTTAACGCTGGGTAGCCTCCTGTATTGATGTTAACGCTGGTGGCTGAAGAACATGACTGAGTGAAGCTGGATCAAATCTATACATTTGCGATGTATGTTATGCCTTTCGTCATGTTATATGGCAGGACGAGTGGACATACACTTACTTTGCATAGTGTTTCGTGGTAATTTATCAATTAATATAAAAGAACTGGTTTTGTTTTCTACTGCTATTTAACATTGAGGTCTATGGCGAGTGTCATTTCTTATCCCCAAAAAGGGGCGTGGCCTGTATACCAGTCTAACGTATACCATTATCATGAGCACTCTGGAGATCTGGACACGCGCATGAACATGTATGTGCTAGTATTGTACCTTTTCATCCCTGACGTCGTCAGAGATGGTGGAGGCTGGCTTCTCCATGGCAACCAAACAAAGCATCTGAAGTAAGTGGTTCTGCATGACATCACTGAACGTGAGCCAGAGAAACAGGTGTTCAGACAAAAGGCAACGTTTGCCACACACGATAATGTTAGAGTTTAGTAGTAGAATAGATTCAGCTAGGCTGTGACACATGCTTAATACCATACAACAAAGCACATGCTAATGCATGTGGCAAGAAATCTGAATCCTTATGCAAATTGGACATCATTAATTTTATCCTTTCAGGTCATTCAAAGTAGCGTCTGAAACAAGGAGATATCCTCACCGGATGATTCCAAAGTCATCAAAGTAGCCGCCACGTCCCTGAGTGCCAAAAGGCTCCTTGAAGGTGAGCACTACACAGGCCAGATTGTCTCTGTTCCAGATGGGCCCGAAAATACGGTTCCCAAACCTGAATGCAGATTATCTGGTCAGTATATTTTGTGCACATCACAAAAGACAGCTGCTTGCGACAAGCAAGCTGCACACATTTCCCACTGCCTCACCCCTGATTAAAGGCCAAACCCTAATGTTTATTTAATTAGGTATTTAAAAGAGGCTACTCAAAATGAAGACCGTGGTTTTGTTTTATGACATTTTAAATCTGAAATGCAGGTAGTATCATTAGGAAAGAAAAACGACAACATTAAGTGACCACTTGAGTATTTCCCGTACCGGAGCACCATGAGGTTTTGCACCATCTCCTTGCCCAGATAGTGATCTATACGGTAGATCTGCTCTTCAGTGAACAGGGAGGACAAGTGGCTGGAAAGCTCTTCAGAACTCTGCAGGTCCCGTCCAAATGGCTTCTCTACAATAACCCTGTTCCATCCTCTAGATAGACATACAGACAAAAACAAAACAGCTTAGGTCACACCCTGTGCGCGCAAGGTCATGGCAAATTAACAAGACGTTTTTTGCTGAGAGTGACAGCAGATTCTATTAACGTGTGAAGTTCCACAGTGACAGACGTCCAGGCCGTGGTGAAAAAGCACAATATGGAACAAGCAACAAGCAGATGACACAGTGATGGTGAGAGTTGGCTGTTTGCACTGACTTGGCGCTCATACAGTGGTGCTTGATGTTCTTGGTAACGTCATGATAGACGCTGGGTGGCAAGGCCAGGTAGAACAGCCGGTTAGCCTCGGCTCCACCGGGCAAGGAGAGGAGGTGTGTGTGGAGGTTAGAGAAGGCACTCTCTCCCACATACTTCCCACTCACATAGGAATTCCTGCTGAAGAAGGTGGACAACCGCTCTGTCTCAGATTCAGACACCTGGGAAAAGAGCTCATAAGAATCACTTTTTTCTTTTTAATACATCAATCCAAAAAATGTAAAAAAATAAAAATAAAAAAAAAAGGGTACCAAATGTACATTTGTTGGAAGTGACGGTTATAGCATAAAAAGGGGCTCTTTTTACCTTCAGGTAGGGCATGCAGGCAACCCGAATGGCATCCACGGTCAGATCAGAGCGAGCAAATCCCACAAAATATATCTGCTCTGGGAGGAGACCATCTCTGAACAACCACCTGGCAGAGATCACAAGCAGATGGAGTGACACATGATTATACTGACCCCATAAGAATGCACTGTAGTTCTCTCATCTGCCTGTGTTGCTACAGGAATAATTTTATCAAGGCAAGGCTGCCACTCACCATAGGGTTGGGTAGATTTTCTTCTTTGCTAGATCCCCCTATGATAGAAACAAGTTTAGCCTTAATAAATACAGGCTAAGTGCAGTATCATTACAAAACAACACATATGGTAAGCTGCATAGCAGCAAAGCAGTCATTAGTTCCAGTATACAGACCACAATAGTCTTGGAACTGTTACAGTATTAAGTTCTGACTGTACTTCAATAGTAAATAGGCTGATGTGTAAAATCCCAGTAATCCCATTGGGGAGGTGGGGGACCAACCCCAGGGAGACACCGGAGCTTCAACGTAGGTTTGACAACGCTAGTAACACAATACTTTACCCGTTTCCATAATGTTGCCGTTTTACTCAGCAGGGCTACTCTACCAACAGTTATACTGTATTAAGGCCTAGAATGTCACTGTCCCAAACAATGAAACAACTGAATGTTTATCCATCTATCTAAAAATTAAATAGGCAGAGAGAACAGTATATAAAGTATTAGATGAGAAAAAAAATAAAAATACAACTAATTTAAGTGTTTGGTCCATACACACACATATATATATCAATTCAATGCATGCTTATAATATGACATAGTTGAAAGATATTCAATTATTGAAAATGACCAGTACTCACAACTGTGCATCTTGGGCACAATTGTTGAATCAGTGCCCCAGCAACAATGCCTTTGTGTACAGCGAATTCGCTTTGGTATTCCAGTTTGTCCTCTACTGTGCAAACACAGCACTAACGTGTGAATTGAGATAAAGATGGTGATACTGTGTCGGTAGAGGACAGGGCCATTTCAGCTCATGTAGCTTAGCCTACAGTACATTGACAAAACCCACTGCAGTACTGTCCTACACCCATCGAACAAACAAGGACAGTCTATGCTCCGGCACAACAATAACCTTCCTGTGACATGCCTCTGTGTTTCAATGACCCACTGCCTTCAACCAAGTGGAAAAGGTACAGAAGAAAGTGTGATAAGAATATTGAAACTAGACCAAAGAAAAACATTCAGTATTATAAAACAACATCTAATGTGTGCTCTTTTATACAGCCACTTTGAAAGAAATGTAAAAATGTGGTAAGATAGTTAAAATTGGAACACAAAAAAAACGATACAACAGTTTTCAGGCTTGTTAACAATTGATAACTGTTTTCAAATGCTCAATTTGCCTTTTTAAATAATAAACTAGGATTAGCAAATACAATGTGCCATTGGAAGACAGAGTGATGGTTGTTCAAAATGGGCACCTGTACCAGTAGATATTCCATTAAAAATGTATTGCAGCCGTTTCCAGTGACAATGGTCATTTACATTAACAAACTGGCAGCTACAGGAGTTGTTTGTGTTAGCCTATGATAGACATATGGTTCATCCAACCACCGGCAAAGTTTTTTTTAATGCCTGCCCTTCTCTTAAGTTTCCAAGGACAAAATCCCAGATAGTTCTGTGTAACAAACTGTCTAGTGCAGCAGGTTAGAGAAATTGTGAAGCCAGAAAAGTGACATTTCTCACAACATTAGTTCAGCATTTAAAGAAATTGACCAACCACAATGTTGTACCAACTAAGATTGGCCAACAAAATTATTAGGCAAAGAGGAACCTTGAAGTGGGCTGCAATGTCAGTTTAGAGAACACAAATTACTGTGTGGCACTATTTACACAAGTTCTGTGAAATCAGGTTTCCCCAGTCCAATCATGTGCAATGATAGTATTTCATCACATCATTTTTGCAACACACAAATATATTCCAACAATACCCATATTTGATGTATTTTACTGGTCAATAGATTATTGACAGCAAAACAGTGAGTAGTGATTTACAATATTTAATTTTTTGTCAGTTTAATAAAGCCTTATTGACAACAATTAATACCCTCCCCATTTCTCACCGATGCTCCCATGATGACGAATATGTGGGTGTCAGACTGATGGAACTCTTCATCCTCATGAAGTTCCTTCCTCAGCTCACCAAACACCTCTGAGCGCGAGAGTGGTATTTCACTCATTTTCTCTGGAGCAAAGCAAAAATAAATTGGAGAAAAAAAATGTATACACACACACACACACACACAATAAATAATGAAAAACATTTATTAAAAAAACTAAGGCCTTTAAAATTACAGGTTATGAAGTAGGCATAGGCACCGAGGTAAAGTTAAAAGGAAATTGGATATTCAACAGATATTCGCCTGCCGAAGTGTCCGCCGAAGTCTCTGCCGATGTGCGGCACTGACGG
>JAODUE010035137.1:0-20604 GCA_027564755.1 Amblyopsis hoosieri
CAGCCGTGGTCACGTGGTGTCATAAATGAATGTATTATGAGAGGTATTTATTGAAGTCGGACTAAGTAGGACATCACAGAAGGCCTATATGTTTAATGCACGGCCCGCCACTGATGAAACATAATTTTCCTATTGTCCTTCAGATGCCCACAGATTGTGGATTGTGACCTCTTTCTGGTGCTGACCCGTACTTAAACTAGCCAGTGTCACTGACTGCATTTAATGGGTCTATTTCCAGCTCTTTAAGAGGGTTCATTTTCACTGCCCCATTGCAAACAGATTGTAGGGTTGGGGCCAGGAAAATACTCATGTTGTACAGAACCATCCAAGTGTTTTGGAAGGCCAAGCTCTTGATGAGGGAGCTCAGGTTGTTTAATGCGCTACTTCTGCTGTTGATTTGTTAAAAACACACACTGTTCTGTAACCAGTTCAGGAAAAAGAGAATGGTTTATGTCTGTGGGGCAGGAGTAGAAAGGCTAAATATGTATTAATAGTGTGTGTGTAAGGAGGGGGATATTATCATACTCATTTACAGTGCTGTATATTACATTATCTAGAGAAGGTGTGTGTGTGTGTGTGTGTGTGTGTGTGTGCGCACGCATGTTTGAATCATCGTAATTATTATAATAATTTTTTGCTTCTCTCTCTGACTGCGATGATGTCATAGGCTAACTCTCGCCAGCGTTCTAACAAATCACAGCACAGCAGCCACCATCATATTGTCATGGCTGTCGCCATGTCATCGCCACTGTACCGTCCGGGGGGGGCCCTATATTCCTGTACCGGCCGGTGAAGGGCCCTATATTCCTGTACCGGCCGGGGAAGGGCCCTATATTCCTGTACCAGCCAGGGAAGGGCCCTATATTCCTGTACCGGCCGGAGAAGGGCCCTATATTCCAAGGTTGTGCATGTTCTTGACTCTGTGGTTCTCAGAACGCATAAGGACAGTGTTCCTTCCAGCAGTTGGTGGAGCCGAGCTGCTGGGCCCCCTGCTCCTGATGTTGAAATAGGTGAAGGTGAAGATGCTTACAGTATATTGTCACGCTGTAATTGTTGGACATGAGCGTTATAAAGTGTCCCCAGCCCTGGATGTCGGCGAGTCAGTATATTCTCCCGTGCACTGCTTAAAAAGACCAGTGTCACCAGAGAGAATATAATTAAACAGAGAGGTTCAAATGGACGGCACAAGTGGGGTGACCTTTCACCCTTTATGAAGACCAGAATGACCCATTGTTCCATGCAAGTCAACGGGGAGGTCCACGGATTTCACCATAGTATTGCTTGTTGTTTATCTCAGGGTATTTTGAGTATAGAAGATGAATTCCCAAGTACTTACAATCATTCTGAGGCCACAACGGTATTTCTGCGGCAGACTGTTTTGAGGTACTGTAAGTTGACTTTGTTTAAGGGCATGCATGGTGGATTTAGTTGTCTGGGTGCTGCTGATACCAGCCTCCACAGAAGAATGCCGTTGGTGACACGCCCACTTAATGTTTTGATCATATATATTATATAATTTCAGAATTCTGTGAATGAATGAAATAAATGTAAATGTTTCACATATCTTGTGTCATGTAGCTAGTCTAATTTGGTTTATGGTTGCATTTACCCTATAAGTGCAAAAAATTAATTATACTATATATAACTATTTTACTATACTGTGTGCAGTATACACAGGTATTTTATTAATACTTTGACCATAGAATCATGACACATTGAATGCATGTAAAGTCGAGGTGGATATTCATTTTTTCCAACCTTCAAACGGCCTCGATTTTTCCGTTGTGAAACTGATCAGAGGTCACACAGACACACACCCACAAACGCACGCACGCGCTCACACACACACACACACTCACACAAACACACTACTCACATGCATGCACGCGAACACACACAATCACGAACTTATGTGCTCACACACACTCTCACACACTTCTTTTATTTTTCTGCCTCAGAGACCACAAGCCCTCACAGTGTCCCTGCATGTCCTTAAGCATAAAAACACACTGAGGTCCTCGGTTTTGACAGACAGGCCCAGGAACCAGTACAAAGAACATTCCAGACTCTAAGAATGACAATATGGCGTAGTAAGGCCGAAAGGCTAATGTGCAGTACTGTATAACCCAACAGGAATGTTTCCCAGATGTATCATTTATTTGGCATCAAACATGATAACAATCACTGATGGATAGTAGATTAGTAGATTCAACAAGTTTAGTACTAATGAGTATCTATTTAAAAATGTTTGGTGTAGGTTTTATAAATTGTCCCAAGACTATCTCAAATGAACGAGGATGTATACGTGTATGTTGTGAGATTATTGTTATATGTTTGTAGGGTTTATTAGAGTGTTTAAGGCAATTTTCCTTTTACATTGTGAATGTTATTGGGAGACTAATGCTTTAATTATATAGAATATTAATTATGCAAACCTATCTTGTTCCAGATGTCTGTAATACACACTGTTAGTCCAACTATAGTCTCACAGAGCCTTTACTTTTCAAGTTTGGGGCACAGCGCTGGCTACTTCAAGATCAGCCTACTTGACAGGAGGGGTATTTTGATTGACATTCACGACGACCAACTCCGTAACTCAGTGACAAAGATGGACGTTAAACTGCTTTCAGGTATTGTATTTTGTTATATAAGTAGACGATGATTACTGTTTCAAATAAATGTAAAAACTGACATTAGTAAATACAACACTGCCATGCACCGAAATTACATGCAGACTTCTTGAATGACAATGCAGCCAATGACTTCCTCACTTCTGGAACGTCAGGCGAGGTTACAGGGGTATATGTATCAGACATAGACTTATTAATAGATAGACACCAGTAAGAAAATGGCGACTCAAATGGTCATTTTCACAGTGAACCATGAGATTCTTATCAAGAGTAGGTTATGGCCATATCGTTAAAGTGGATATTTTGCCCACGTGCAGTACAAACAGAATATTACGTTGCACAACTGGCTGTTTTCAGATATTGTTCTGTTAGATAAGTAGACTACGGTTATATGTACTGAATCTGAAATTAGCATACTGCACTAGCTTCGCACCAGAATTACAGATACAGACTTTGTGAGTGGCAATGCTAACAGCCAATGAGAATCTACTTCTCAATTTCGGAAAGCGATTTCAGGCTTACAGCGGTCTATGCATCAGACGTTCAGCACAGAGTTGCTTATGTGACATAGGGCAATGTATGGAAGAGGCTGAGACTAGTCCACCTATAACTATATAGTACACACAGTGAGTAGTACATAAATGCATTTCTCACATGAGACATTGGTTTCTGGTAAATGCACTGCATTTATATAGTGCTTTTCTATCTAGCCGACACTATTGCAACCACATGAAACAACCTCCACAAACCTCTACAAACTCCAACTACAAAATGTTGTATGTTAATCGTTTCTTCACTGGGTAAGGAAATGCTGAAATGCGCTGACAATCAAAATAGCGTTTGGTTTATTTTCGCTCCTCATGTCTGCCCAGTATACATGGACATAAAACATGAAATACAATTCATGGAACCAGCCAGGGCCTTTCCAAGCAACTGGTGTGTATGTGTGTGTGCATATGTGTGTATGATTTTAGGTTTGCATTGCAGATTTATCTTGATTGTTTCCTTTCACGTCTCGTCAAAAACATTTCATGTTTCGCGAGGGTAAAACTTTATGTCGACTGTGGTCTTGGGCTTTGGATATTTTTGAAAGCAAATGCAGAGGAAGTATCTGAACCATTTTAACAGCCTTTCTTCAAAAGAAGTAAACTCCCTGTTGCATTTAATTAACAGGCAAAACTGAGATTGGCCTTAAATAGCTTGGTTCTTTTTATTGAGCATGTCAAAGCTAAAAACATGAAACCACTTTTAGCAGTCATCAAGTCTAGGAAACACCGCCTTGGTTTATTTAAGTACAAAATTAGGCTAAAATGAGAGAAATCTTTATAAACATAGACAGTTCACATGTGTGACAAAGTTGACTGTTCAGCGGGCATTGGGCTCAAAGCTGTCAGTTGTTTTCTAACAGTTTACATTATAAGCAATCCTTATTCTTTCATTTTAAATATGAAAAATATACAACTGACTGCAGCAATTGCTTTTGTCTAATACTGTTTTAAAACAAATACAAATATGAAATGCCTGATGTGACTGATATGACTGAAGATATTTTGCCTTAAACTTAAAATGATATATTGTAAAAAGTTTAACAACTGTGTCAAAATGTAATCTAAATACGTATTATATTCCTAAAGAAACAAAAATGTTGATGACACACATACAGTAAGTTTACAGTATTTGGTCTCCCATCCAATTGTGTTGAGGTGAGTGAGGGCGACTCCTTGTGGATAGCCGGGGGACTGCGCCTCTCCTTCCCCCAAACGCAGAGAGAAGAAATAACATTCAGAGGGAGTGTGTGACGTGCAAGCGCACACATCTGCTTGTTCCGTCATTCCAGCAGCTGAAACTCCCATCAGCAGTGAAATATCATAAAATCCATCGCTGCCGTCGTCATCATCGTCATCATCATCATAATCATAATCATCATCACATCACTCTTCTCTTCTTCATCTCCCTCTGCATCATCCCACCCTTCATCTCTCCTCCTTTACTTTCACCCCTGTAGAAATCCCTCCATCCACCTGCTGTACATGTAGCCTTCTGCTTTGCAACTAGATTTTCAATGCGTGACGTGTGTGTGTGTGTGTGTGTGTGTGTGCGTGTGTGTCAGCGTGTGCGTTTGGTGTGAGTGTGTGTGCGTGCGTGTGCGTGTGTGCGTGTGCTTGTCTGTGTGTGTGTGTGTACTTTATTTCCTACTACAGCCATGTAGTAACGGCTGACAGGGCTGTAAGCGAGTGTGATTCTGTGTGTTGCAGAGGCCACAAGCACACACGTGAACACACGTACGCACACACACACACGCACACACACATATCTCTCGCAATCTACGTGGGTGGTTATTGTTGTGACAGCCTTGAGTGTGTCAATAGTGATGAAACAAACAGAAGCCCTGACAGAGGTCACTAGTAGTAAACATGCACATGCACACACACACACACACACACACACACACACACACACCTATCCACGGCTAACCCTGGAAGCCACCACAGCTTGCCAGCTCATTGGGATCAGATGGATGGGAGCCTCCCAGCAAATACCTCCTTAAACTGACCCGACCCATCTTTAAATACCTAACCTGCAGCTGTGTGTGCGTGTGTGTGCGCGTGTGTGTGTTCGCGTGCATGTAAGTTTTGATTTATCCAAAAGAGAACAGACTACACACACACACACACACACACGCACACACGCCTAGTGAAATGTATTGTCAGCATCAAAGATGCAAGATGCTTTTGCAGGTAATATTTAAACAGATTGATTTATCATTTATTGTTAAAAAAGTAAAAATGTAAACAAAAAAATAATAATATATTAAGGTCAGTTAGGGTTAATACACTTTGGACCCTTTCATTGAGAGGATATGATTGGGATGTCGTCTCCGTGACGCAGAAACAAGACACACACACCCCTTGTCACTGAAAAGCCTTGTGCGCTACAGCGCACTTCTGTCCAGAGAGCATAGGTCAAAGGGCAAAGGGGTCAGCGGCAGGGCCCAATGACACGCTGCTGGCTGCCCAGCTCTCAGCCAATCATCAATCAGCATCCATCGCCACACATCGCACGGCAGCAGCAGTTGTCTCTGTCAGCAGACAGAGATTACCAGTCACAAGTAAGTGTGTGTGTGTGTGTGTGTGTGTGTGTGTGTGCTTGCACATTCCGATTCTTGAAGTGGCGTGAAGGTCAGAGGTCAGCCGTATGCAGCCCCTCATCAGCTCTCCTGGGGGGTCACCTCACACACACGCACACACACACACACACACACACACCTGACTGCTTGCTCTATTTCGGGTCAATGGCGATACGTGGCGATACCGTACACGTACAAAAATAGAGGCAGCTACATGCTAACAGGGTCTCACAGCGTTGACCACAGAGTGACAAGGGATCCTTGTGCTGTGGCGTGTGTGTGTGCTATGTTAGCATTGCTATGCAGATTGTATACCGCAAGGACAATGTGTCACGGGCTAGCCCGTGCCCTGCTAATTGTGACGGCCCTGCCTTGTTTTGGCAGGCCGGTTGTTCTTATTGGCTGGGTTGGCCCTAATTAGGCTAACCAAGAGCACCTGGGCATGTCAATCATATATAGGGGTGTTCCAGCACACTGTCTGGTGACTCTCCTGGCACCACACATGTTGTTGGTTTGTTTCTTAGTTGGGTTAGTTTCTTAGTTTGGTTAGCATGCAACATGCACCACATACTGTATATTCAGTACTTACACCTACAGACATTCACACCTTATTCTGTTTGTTAGTTAAGTGTCTGGTTTGATTAGTTTGTTTGGTTTATGGCCCATGAGCCAGGCCGTAACATAATATATGTAAGCTACTTTTGTATTTTAAATTGTCTATTTATTTATTTTTGTGTAAAAATATACTTGAAGACAGTCAGTCAATCTTGCTAACTTCGAGCTCAAATAAAAACAATCGATATCCCTCTGCGGCGCCACTCCACACATTGAAACACATTGTGAAGCAAAGCGTATAGTACTACGGCTTTGTTGATGTGAACGGTCTTCCCAACTTTGCTTATGTTCCTATTTACGGAGCCAGGGCTGTGTAGAAGTATCAGATAATTTTTTAGACACAGACAGAGAACGGTAAAATAGCAAAATGCGAGGAGATATTGTTGAATTTGACTAAAAGTGTATTAGCTTAGCATTATCTTGCTAAGCTAATACACTGGTTTCATACACTAGAGTTTTTTGTTTTGTTTGGTATTCATTACGTTTTTGTAACTTTTCAGTCTTGTTTTGGGGTTTTGTTAGACCTGTGCTCTATCTGCCATGTGTGCCATAAATAAATACACCTGTACTGCCAGAACTGAGTGTGCATTGAAGTTTTGGTGACGTCGCCGGTCGGCCAATCTCCCACAATGCATGTGTGTGCCATTTGTTGCTACGTGCAATGTGATGCTAGATGCTAGCACACTGCACCATCTGCTGCAGACATGCCATTTTAAAACAAACCAGACTATAGGTATTTCATTATTTGACCGACACATTTCAGGGTAATTATTTGCATGGTAAAAATAAATCTTACATTTATTACATTTGTTTTATTAATGTGATTTTTTTATTATTGTCTGATTTTTGTGTATTTTAAGTTTAACATTGTATTCTTTAGGTGTAAACATGGCTTCCCTAACCACAGTGTACACACACACACACACACACACACACACACACACACACAACTACATACAGCACACATAACTAAACATACATCTACCAAATCTCTCTTCCTTTCTGTCTGTCGGTCTGTCTGTCTGTCTGTCTGTCTCTTGGGCACGCGCACGCACACACACACACTCATGGAGCGGGCTCCCCTCTGCTCCACTTTAAAGCGGTGCCTATCCAAACAGGAAGGTGGCCTCTGGCCGGCTAACGGTCGGGGTGAGGGGGGGTGGGAGGGGAGACGGGGGAGCAGAGAGGGCACACCAGTGGAGATTTCATTAGTCACAGCTAACAGGCTAATTATCCGCTTCAGCACACCTGTAAAACTTTACTGTGTGTGTCAATCTCTCTCTCTCTCTCTCTCTGTCTCTGTCTCTGTCTCTGTCTCTCTCTCTCTCTGTCTCTCTCTCTCACACACACACACACTTGCATATGTGTCTGAAGAGGTGTATAGGTGGGTGTGAAAGGATAGGTTTGTGACAGACAGACGTGTGCGTGTGTGTGTGTGTGTGTGTGTGTGCGTGCGTGCGTATCCATGCGTTACAAAGCCCTTGAGAGTTAGAAGGATCGTCAAGTCAGATATTCACACAAGGCATCACAAGATCAGAGCCAGGTGATCTGGGGGGGGGGAGGGGGGCGGCTGGGGATGTGAGGAGAGGGGGGACAGGAGAGCCAATTGGGGGCAGGATAAAGCAGGCAAACAAGTGAGAGCAGGTGATTAAAGAGAAACTATTAGAGGATTCAACTCTATTTGACCATATTGCAGTATTCATATGCCTTTTGGTTTCCTTCCTGCCACAAGTCCAGAAGGTGTTTGTTTTAAATAGCCTCTGAGAAAGTGTGTGTGTGTGTGCGTGTGCGTGGGCGCGTGTGTGTGTAACTGTTCAGAACAGCTTTTGAGGTTCAGGGAATTTCTCACCATTTCACTATGACCGGTTAAAACCCGCATCCTGTCCAATGAATAGGGCTGCAACACATCCACGCACGCACACACACGTACATGCACACGCACACACACACACACACACACACACAGGAGTACCTCCTGCCAGGTAGTGTCTTTGTAGCCATGTTGTGATTGTATCAGATGGAGTTGAGACGGGGGAAAGCTGGACAGGGGAGGCGTGTGTGTGTGTGTGTGTGTGTGTGTGTGTGTGTGTGTGTGTGTGTTTAGGGGGTCAGGGGGGATGTGTGAATTTGTAATGTGCTTATACTGGAAAACCGCAATCACAGGAGATATAAGGGCAGTACAGTGATGGTAATCTACTAGGTGCGCGCACACACACATGCACGCTGTAGGGAGTGGAACCCGAGCTGCCCTCCACCTTTCATCCCGGCGTTGGGTGGAGGTGAGCGGGAAGGGTTCCTGGAGTCACCTGGAGACACAGCCCCTTCCACATCCGCCACAGAAACAACACTCGCTGCCCCTGTGTGTGTGTGTGAGTGTGCGTGCGCGTGCACGTGTGTGTGTGTGTGTGCGTGCGCGTGCACGTGTGTGTGTGTGCTGTCTTCAAGTGGCTCAAAGGATCAAAGTGTGTGTGTGTGTGTGTGTGTGTGTGTGTGTTATTGAGGTGAGGTATCAGGATGTGATCTGTGTTTGGCGCGCTAGCAGGCTAACAGGCTAACAGGCTAGCGGAGGACAGCCAGGGTTTTCTACAGCTTCGCCTGCCTGCAGCTTAAAATACCTCTTACGACTAAGGTGAAGGAGAGGCTATTTGTGTTGGTACTCAGTAGTTTTTCGTGACAGAACCCCACTTTCGACTTGCGCTGGTACACATTCCACAGCTTGCTGCAGCTACAGCCGTATGTGAGACCATCCTGTTCCTGCGAGCTTCATTTTGACGTAAGTGTCATTGTGAAACCTTGCAGTGCAAAAAGTGTTTGCCGACCTCGTAGAGAACAACCAGGCCAATCAGCAGCTGGCTGTAGTTTTTCCCAGTTTATATTTGTTGCTTCTACCTTTTATAATTTACAACAAGCAGTTATTGTTACTTCCACCATTTATCGCTTAGTTAGTCTGCGAGTGTGGTTTAGGGCAAGAACAAAAATTGCACGCTGTAAACGATGAACGATGGAAGTAACAAAATGTGCTCGTTTTAAACAATTAAAGGTGTAAAAAACAACATTTCATGCATTTTCATCACCTCCATTTCTATCAACACATTTTTTTTTGTAGCTTGCTGTCCTGCGCTATCGCCGTGGCTCCCACTGTGCTCTTGACAGACTGACAGTGCCTTCAGGACCACATGGTTGAGGCTCACTGTGTGTGTGTGTGGGGGGGGGGGGGAAGGGGGGTCGTCAGGGGTGGCCATAGGCTTAAAGTGGAGCAGCAAATGGCGTCACCTCCTTTTAATGCCAGGTCACAGGTCAAATGGGAGCGGGGGAAGTGTTACTGGTACAGTAGGGATGGTTAGGAATCAAACCCTGAACCATTCACAGCTTCAGCTTTTCTATACAGTGGACAAGCAAACAATAATGAATGATACATGATACAAAATATGACAGATGGTGGAGTCAAAGATCCTGGAGAAAGATTGGTGATATGGGTGCTCCCTCAGAGGTCTGACAGGCCAGATGGGTTGTTACTTTTTAGTCACAAGTCCATCTGGGAAACCATCCATCTAAACTGTTTGTAAAACACTTTGCAGTTGATTGGACGAATCATCGTCGTTTTTGCTGTCAGCAAACCTAAACCACGCCGCACACCTAAACCACGCCCATATAGCTGATTATAGATTTAGTTGCTACCCACAATCATTTCTAGGCTTTCCAGACTGATTTTCGCAAGTTAAACTGAAGCTTGCGAGATCAAGATGGTTAGCTGCCTGTACCATGATGCCGTTTCCAGCTAGTTCCTCTGCCTGTTATTTACCTGTTAACCATCTGCTGCCTATACCCCGACTACGATATCCTACGTAAATCGTGTATGACTTTACCTGTGTGTTTTGCCTCCTGGCATTGCTTTTGGGCCCACCCTGTCACCGACCGTAACAGCCGTGACGCGCCCATAACCACATAGGCCTACACATACACAAGCTGTAATGACATGGGTGTTTCTGGATGCAAACGTCTCTGCACCTTCATGGTTTTTGTTTTGTTTTGTTTTTGCTAGACTCCTTCCTGTGTATTATTGCAGAAGTTTTCTTTTTCTTTTCTTTTTTGCTTATTTAATGTATCCCACTCCTGTCTTGGGAGAAGCTGCTGTTGACATACAGTTCCTGACAAGACTGCTATCTGCAAATCTGGAAAAAGTCGCCTACATGCAGGGAATTTGAAAAGTAGTGTAGGCTACAGTAGACAGAGTATAAATATTACAACTCCTATCTCACCTATAATCTTAGAATGAATACTATGTTTTAAGTGTAGCTAACCACTAAATATATTAAATTACCACAGGAGTGATGCAGCCGCTATATCTAGGCCACTTGTGTTACAGTACTACTACTTCTAATAATATCTGCTAGCCTATAGTAGCTAGCTGTACTGTATTAGCTAGCAAGAGTTTTTAGTAACCTTCCATTTTGTGCAGGGTGTTTCCATGTACGTACTGTATATATACATGCAAATACATATGTTTTATACTTCCATCGTCCTCGATTCAATGTGATTACAAGACTCACAACAAGAAAAAGCATGCGCACACACGCACACACACACACACGCACACACACACAGAGAGAGCGAGAGATCTGAGGATTTCCTGCCGCTCGGTGTGGCACTGCTGATGCGAGGGCACATTCTGGCACAGCGTTAAAGCCCAGATGCACAGCACGTTAGCACAGAATGTTTACACACATGCACGCGCACACGCACACGCACACACACACACAGAGAGAGAAAGTCAAACAGAGCGTCCCACCCCTGAGTCCGTCTCCTGTCTCCCATTGGCTTCCCTGTATGGAATATCAAAGCATCCGTGTGTATCTAAGGATATAGGAAATACTGCCCTCACTTCCATGTGCTGCACGCGCACACACAGACACACGCGCACACACACACACACACACACACACACACACACGCACGCACGCGCACACACATGTGAATGCCTGCATGGCGATGAAAGATGGTACCTCTTCTCTCCGGTGTCCGACTGATGCACGGACATTTCTGCTGACACAACATCTGGAAAAACACACACACACACACACACAAGCAGAGTCATTCTGCTGCATCTGGGCTAAGACAACTTGAAAGAAAGAAAGAAAGAAAGAAAGAAAGAAAGAAAATAAATTGGCGGTGCAGCAATTTCATTATGCTAAAGATACCCTTGGTCCTCCTGGTTATATTTACCAATCATCGATAACCCAACAACAACAAAACGTCAACTTTGCTTGTATCCTGTACAAAACAGCCCAATGTTAACACCTTTATGTGTTTATACTGTATGTGTGCAATGCCTTTTTATCTTGGTCATTTAACCTTTTCACTGAGCATTCATTTTTCTGCCATCGGAAGTGATGAACACCGCGCTGTTCTGGCTCTGGCCGTCGCCATCATTGCAGTACCTCACTCTGCCTGTAACGCCCCCCTAAGTTTCCTATAGATTGTAATGAGTTACGTGTATGGCTAGTATATTTGTAACTGATGAGTTATAAATAATTCATCCCCTTCTTTCGTTGTCGTGAATGGGAAGACTAGCTATAGAGACGTAAACCGTTTATTGAACCAGTGTGCAAACATGTTTTTTTTGTATTTTAACATTGTAGTCTATGGGGATTGACTCCCGTTTGCGGCCAGCCTCAAGTGGCCATTCGATGAACTGCAAGGGGTTTTGGCACTTCCGTGTCGTATTCATTTCTCAGCACACGGAGGTTCCCGCTTGATCCAGACACAATAGTGGCACGACATCTACCGGAACAGCCGGCCCTAAAAAACGGACGGATCACGTTAATCACGCTAGCGGTGCATCTGTCACAGAGCCTCGGTCTAAACATAACCCATCCAGCCATACCCAAACATAACTGCCACGTCCACCACATGGGACCAAAGCTGGGGCTAAGAGGGCACGGCAGAATGCCAGCAACAGTTGCAACAAATGGCCGAACACACACTTTTCCAAAAAGCACGCACGCGGACAAACTCCATACCTTGAGTCGGTCACAGTGCTTTCTGTCTGTGAGTGTGCGCGTGCGCGTGCACGTGCACGTGCGTGTGCATGTGTATCAGAGGCAGGATGATACACTGGTGTTTCCTGCTGGGGGAGGAGGTGGAAAAACCAAAGGAGGAATAGACAGATAAGATTAAACAGCAAGGCCATTCATAGAGTACACGCACCTAAGGGAGAATAGAGTTTCACACAGACAGGAACAATACGTGACTGTGTGTGTGTGTGTGTGCGTGCGTGCGTGCGTGCGTGCGTGCGTGCGTGCGTGTGCGTGTGTGTGTGCGCGTGCGTGTGTGTGTGCGCGTGCGTGTGTGTGTGTGTGTGCGTGCGTGCATCTGCAAGAGCTCAGAATCACTTGATAAGAAACTAAAGTGGTGCAGAAAAAAATATATATACAAAGGTGAAACTGTGTGAGAAGGCAGGATGAGCCTATGTAGCTTAATGTACAGCGAGATGTGTGTGTGTGTGTGTGTGTGTGTGTGTGTGTGTGTGTGGTCCAGATCACCTCTTCCTGTTTAAGAAAGCGAGACCCCTGTTTCCTTTGGCTCTGAACCCTCTGTTGTGACTACATTATCGTGCTCTCACTGCCATCCCCTGAACCCACGTGTCTCCCCATCCCCCAACGATGCATGCACCTCACTGTGCTCTGTATAAAGGTCTCTTCACTTCTGTGGACCACGTCAAGTTGCCGATTTTGTTCACAGAAGGAATGGAATGGAAGAGAACTTACCTGGCTCCGCCCGCCTATTGCTCTCAGCTCAACTCGCAATAGCGTTTTTCACAACTCCCCCTGCTGGCGGACCAATCAGGGTGGGTTCGTGAGATGACGTGTTGTGGAGCTACAGTAGATGAGGCGATCCAAACAGTTGTAGCGACGGCGACTGGTTAAAGGCTGTCTAGTATTTTCTTCGCCCAGTAGGAGGCAACGCTGTTAACACTTCCCAATCGAGCGTTGCTAGTTCTTACATAGTCTGGCTATGTTAAACCAGACACTATAAACATGCTACTTGTATAATTTTGAATGGAGCTCTATGGGACAATTCTGAAACGGCAAATATGGCAGTTGGAGGAACATATCCAATTATATTGACGCATAATCCAAAAGAGCCAATCATCTGCTTTGTAACTGCCAAACATTAACCAATCGTGTGGTTGCATTGACGTAAGCCACCTGCCTATACAGTCTTCCTAAATAACTGCCCGGGGAGTTTCAAAGATGGCTGCGAGTAGGAGACCTGTTTGGTTAAACTCTCTAATCCTGCAGCTTCCTTACCTTCCTTGGCTCCATATAATGGCAGCATGTGTCCTCACATCGCTCCAGCTTGTTGTTGTAGGACTTCATTTAAAGCTGGAGTCCGAGATTGATAAACTAATTCAGCGAATATCTCCTCATAAACAGCCTGTCCTGTGTGCGCTGGGAGAATGTTAAGCTGCAAAATACATCTTTGTTTGTCTGTCATGATCCTGACATACTATGTAGAGAGACAGAAAAAAAAGAGAGAAATAGAGGGAGAAGGCAAGGGAGAGAAAGAGGAAGGGAGAGAGAGAGAGAGAGAGAGAGAGAGAGAGAGAGAACACACCGTACAATGTTTGGAAATCTGCAGTGAATTTGTTCATGTTTATCAAAAATATACAGGGCCCGATTCCCCCAAGACCCACAGAGCGCTGACAAATCCGCCAACTGCTTATCAAATTAAACCCCATTAGCAGCAGCATAAACACACCAGCTCACACACACACACACACTCTAACACGACACTCACACAAGAGAACACACAATAACACACAATAACACACAATACAAGCAAACACCACACACACACACACACACACACACACACAAATTAACACACAACACGCTCACACAAGCTAACACAAGCTAAAACCACACACACACACACACACACACACACACACTAACACGACACTCACACAAGAGAACACACAACAACACACAACACGCTCACACAAGCTAACACCACACACACACACGCACACACCACGCTCACACAAGCTAACACCACATACACACACACACACAACACACACACAACACGCTAACACAAGCTAACAAATAATCACATAAGCTCGCACACATTAACACACAACAGACAAGCTAACACCACACACACTAACACATAACACACTAACAAATGCTAACACACGACCACCACAAACACTATAGTGCCTCACACACGTGCAGTTACCTTCTCCTGCCTTCAGCGAGTCCCGGCCCGTCTTCAAACAAACCAAACATGCCTCTCCCTCCCGTGACCCACGATGTCGACTGTCAGCACTTGTCACGCCAAGACCCCCACCCCCCACGCCATCATGTGTCCAGACCAGCATAGTGGCCTGCCTATAAGGTACACAACGCCATTTTTGTGACTGCATTTACCCTTGCGATTGAATCTGAGAGAAAAAAAACAATGCCGCTATAATAATTTAATCGCAAAAAAATAAAAAATACAAAAAACATTGCTTTGCTAGTGTGCTGGGTACCGGGGGGACGGGGGTACTGTTGAGCACAATCGAGGAGCTCATCTTTAACGTCTCACCTGGCGAGGTGAGGGGCTTGGTTGCTAGGCTCAACGCAGCGGCCCGCTAACCTTTTCCATGCGGCGCTTGTTAACATGTAGGGATTTTCTTTGCTGCCGCCGTAAAGCGGAGCACGCGGGTAACGCGATCCCCGACCAAGCCTCCACTGACTCTGTCACACAGCTGCTGGAGGGATTTGGGATTTACCTCATAACAGAGTAATGTAAACCCCAAAAGTAAGACATTGCCGTAAAAAGGACGATTTCATCTGTCGCTTCCTTCCTCCTCCCGTCGGGCTCCCAACTCCTGAGGGAGCGGTAGTAGTGGAGAGCGCTCTGAAGGCCACAGTCCATCAGCGCTAAGCAGCCGTCACGTGAGCGTCGGACGTAACGAGTCGTCCGGTTTATGGGCCGCAACCGTTAGGGGACGGGATGGGCTGAAAGGAGAGGTGAGGTGAACCTCTAAAGGCAGAGCCAGACACAAAAACAGAGGAAAGAGGCAGAAAACCCTGTGTGTCAAAGGTTTGCTTTGTTTCGGAAGATTACAGCCTACACAATGGAATTACCTTTTAGTAGTTTTAGTAGTCGTTTTAGTAGGTGCAACAAAAATGTGTATTTATTGTCTATGCCATGTTGGGGTAGATTTTAAAAGATTGTATACATACATGATTTACATAGTGATGAAATAGAGATATCCATTCATTAATATATTACCGACCTCTTTTAAATTCTGCTGTTGCATGTTTTGAAAGTAACATTAGTGGTGAAGTGAACCACCATTCACGCTTTGGACTGATTCAGTAGAAACTTCTTCCTCATTTCCACGGGAGGTTCTACCTTGTGAGTTACGATGAGGCCTTAGGAACTCGTGGTTCAATCCAGGAAACCACTTCAGTCATCCGTTTTTGTTCTTTTTTCGTAAAGAAAGGCTGCAGTCGCTTTGGTGAAGTGCATCAAAGTGCCATTCCGGGATAGCCGAAAGGACTGCTAAAATGAGACGCCGCTGGAAAATATAAGGGATAAAAACAGGATTATATTATTCCACAGGACTTTCACAGTCTGGAGACATTCTGCGGACACTTCAAAACCACACAACAGCCCCTATTAAAATATGCTTTCTCATTAAAGGGGATCAGGAAAATAGTTTAATTGTTTATTTGTGCGTTTTGCAGGGCTGCATTCAGTCTGTGGGTCTTAACATGTTTACTCTGAGCCAAGTCCAAACACGGACCCTCTCTCTTGCCCCCCCTCTTCCAACCTTTTCTCTCTCTCCCCATTCTAATAAATCTGAAGGGGCCTTTTTCACTTTTACAAGAACAGCGACTCATTAAATGGTTGATTTCAGATGGCAGAGTGTGAATGTTTTGAATTAACTTTATTGATCTTTTTAGCGGGTCCGCGGGCCAGGGAGGAATGGACCCCCCCTCCCCCCTCCCACCATCATCCATATGGGCAGTAGATTTACACCTCTGCCATTTTAAGACACCTCTAAACCCATCTGGCCTCCGCTTGGCTGCCAAAGAAGTACGACATGGCGATGCTGTCTCTATCATGCTTGAACACTCACACACACAACCACACAAACACACTCTATCTCTCACACACACACACACACACACACACACACACACAAATCTGTACAAATATTACAGTACCATTAAATGTATTTTAACTGACGGCGCCCACGTTAAGCTGAGGGGTCAACACCTATATCCCGTGAGGACAGTTTTGATGCCTATAATAGTTAGTGTGTGCCTGTTTTATTTCAACATGTTTGGCTTCTTCAAACCCGCTCAGATCATCTGGAGGTCATATACTGTAAAGAGCCCAAACCAGAGCTTCTCTGTTCCAGGCCAGAGGAAAGAAATTAAAGGCATTAAAAAAATATCTGTGATTTTATTACCGTTTATTGATCTAAATGGTTAATGTACTGTAAAGCAGGTATTCTTCATTTACAGGCCAAATGATACATTAGCGTATTTACACATATTTATATAGCATCGTATTTAATATAAAAATATTATGCTATACTGTACAATACAATTGTATAATATACTCTAATGTTTTGAACATTGGACAGCCTGTGATGCATAAAATTTTAAGTCTTGAGTTGTGAAAAATGACACCAGTGTTTTAAATATTGCGGCATGGTGATTGAAACAAACTGTAATAAAGCATGGTTGAATATTTAATATCCTGTAACTCAAATCTGAGCTTGCGCTTTTGTCATATCAGCCAGAGAGTCAGCCTGTCTCCGTTCTATGACATCATTACCCGAGTATGAGCGGTTTCCCATAAACCTTGGTGCTCCCCAGGGGTTCCCACCCACGAGCTCAGGGCAGCAAGCCTGCTTCTTATCGATTTCACAGCCGCTGTGGACCCTTGATTGAGAAGCTAATTAAGGAACGTTGAGAGTTTCATAGTGTTCACATCGTCACTGGCTGATTAAAAAAAAAAGGAAGCTTCACAGGTATTTGGAACAAAACAGCCTCTCTCCAAACAAATGCACTTTTAAAAATGCATTTCTTTAAAGGATTTCCATATAGCGTCATAGAATATAGAGTATTCAAACCATGGGCTTTATTTGAAGTGAAAATGTTTTGTATGACATTTCAAACAGTTGTTGGCTTCTCCTACTGTATCTAAGTCCAGTCTTTCTGCTTTCCCTTCAACATAGTTACAGTTTGTACAAAATATAGTTTATTCGTACTTTCACCTCATTTATAGTTTCTTTCTTTCATTTTACCTCTCCTTCTCTCTCCCTTCCTCCCTCTCTGTCTGTCATTATAGAAATCTCCCTCGGGGGGACACAATCCAGTGAGGCTGTAAGGTCTCCCTCTTCTCACAAACACCCCTATGACTGGTCAGCTGTCAATCACCCCCACATTAGACGTTATGTCAGACACACACACACACACACACACACACACACACACACACCTGTTGGGATGAAAGGGGTCGGAGAAGGGCGGGGCAACGGTGGAGGTCCTGTCAGCGCCTGCCAGACCTCGACGGAGACTACTGACACACACATTTACACACTCACACACACACACACACACACACACACACACACACTCGCACAGCGTCACACAGACACAACCAAACACACATTCACACAGCCTCACACATCTACAAACGAACACACAGAGACACACACATACACACACATACACACATAGACGCACACACACACACACACACACACACACACCACAGGGCACTACCAGTTTAATAATGGTATTTACTGAGCCTCCAGCCTCGCTGCCTCTCTGTGCAGCAATGGAACGCCAGGCACACACACACACACAGATGCAAACACACACGCACACATGGATGCACACACAGACAGACAGACGCATGCACACACACACACACACACACACACACACACAATGTGCTCTCTCATACAGTAGACACACATGAGCTCCCCCCGCTCATTTTATGAAGTCAAAATGTTTCAATTAATTTCATCTGTTTCTCTCCAAGACACACACACACACACACACACACACACACACACACACAAACATACACACACACACACGTACACACACACAAACACACAACGTATACACACATGCACACAAACACTCAACTTACACACACACATCCACACACACACAGAGTCCATTAGGTTCATATGCTGGGCCTAGACCACGGCCCAGAGTGCTTATTCAAGGCTCCATCATTACATCAATAACTCCTCACATTAATCTCAGCTCAGCAGAACACACAGGCCATTACCAGAGCTGGCCCTCTCTGCCCCGGGTGCAAGGCAGGGGCAGAAAATTGGTAGGGTAATATCCAGGATATATATTTGAAAAACACAAGGCGTGCTCAACGCGTCTCGTTTTCCGAGGGATGTGTCCAGTTTTGAGGCTTGTCAGAAGACGGCGGAGGATATATTAAGTGTAGCTACATGTACTGTATTGTTTTGAAATCATATCTAGATATATTGTATATACGTTTGGCTTTGTCTTCTGTTAACGGCCCTCCAAATCTCACACAAGGGTTTCTTATAGTAGATGTATTTTAGAAGTCTGTGTGGGTTGCAGATTTAATAGAGTGACTCAAAATTGTTTTTGAGGAATTGGTTTTAGAAGTGACAGCCGAGAATGTTTCCTGCGGTCAAAATTCCATTACATTTTTTTAAATAGTGAGTTAATTTGACAGAGATTATTTTACATGGCAGTTTGCCAATTCACTTTTCATCTTGATAATAGTTCTGCTTAAAATGCCGTAGGGCAACTCGCTTGTTCAACAGTTTGCAAGAAGATGGACCCAGCAAAGCATCCTTTTTTAAAGTTTTTTTCAAACTAAAATCGAAAGACTATAGCAGCACTGGAATGTTGAAAGAAAGAAAGAAAGAAAGAACTTAAACTTTATAGAAAGGAGAAGTTGAAGAAAGTGAAATGGAGAGAGGGGCATTTCACCCTCATCTGTCTGGACAGGAAATGGGGTACATTGCCCTCTGACCCTTGACCCATGTCCTCTGGGGGTCCCAGCCATGCGTGCACACATCTATGTCGGTGTGTGTGTGTGTGTGCGTGTGTGTGTGTGTGTGTGTGTGTGTGTGTGTGTGTGTGTGTGCGCCAGCACGCATGTGGGTGCCTGCGTCCACAGAGCAGGTTCTTTCAGACGGTGCTCTGACACACAGATGGTCCTTGTTGTCATGGCAGCGTGTGCAGGTGCGCATATGTGGGGTTTCCTGCCCTGAGGTGCAGGGGGATGTTTATAATCTGGTGCCGATGGGCACCCGGCTTTCAAAGCTCCCAGGAGGTACAAGGAATGACGTGTGGGGGGGCTAGAGGAGTGAAATAATTAAATAAAGGAGAGAGGAGGGGTGAGAGAGCCTTAACAAGTGTGTGGGAGAGTGAGTAGCAGAGTTCACTGTAAAACATTAATAAAAAGCCTGTTTTAACATCCTGGATCCCTTCTTGAATGATAAAGCTTAGAAATATGTCCACAGTAAGTTGCATAAATAAACCGTTGTCGTTTTGGGTTTCCGAACCACCCCTCTTTCGCGCACGAATCAGAACTCACAACATGCACATATATGCTTCTGACACACACACACACACACACACACACACACGTACAAACACAAACTCACGCATACACACACACACACACACACACACACACACACACACACACGCATGTACACGCATATACACACACACACAAACACATACACACACACAAACGCACACACACGCACACACACGCACAGTGCAGTTTGGACATTTTGGAGATGTATCCATTAACGTGTCTAATCCCAGGCCAGGCCAGACTTCCTGGGATGTTTGTTGTAGTGTTTACGTTGGAATGTCCAGCATCCGAGGGGATAGCAGATGGAGAGGTCACCACCACAGGGCACGGATGACCAGGCAGACACTGTTTAAATTGTACTTTGTTATCAAGACCATGTGGAATGGTATGCTGAGAAACGGCTAACAACTGGCCTGAATATTTGTGTGCACAAGCCACTCCTTAAAAAGACACACAATATGTGTGAAGCAATGTGAAATTATATGTTCAAGGACAATCACACATAACAATAATATAACATTTTTTATTTATATTAATAATAATAATAATATACATTATTATTATTATTATATTTACAACTGGTCATTATTTTGATTATTATTA
>JAODUE010035148.1:9208-20600 GCA_027564755.1 Amblyopsis hoosieri
GTAAGGTAGGAGGTGAGGAGGTAGGAGGTGATGTAGGAGGTAAGGTAGGAGGTGAGGAGGTAGGAGGTGATGTAGGATGTGATGTAGGAGGTAAGGTAGGAGGTGATGTAGGAGGTAAGGTAGGAGGTAGGATGTGATGTAGGAGGTAAGGTAGGAGGTGATGTAGGAGGTAAGGAGGTAGGATGTGAGGTAGGAGGTAAGGTAGGAGGTGAGGAGGTAGGAGGTGATGTAGGAGGTAAGGAGGTAGGATGTGAGGTAGGAGGTAAGGTAGGAGGTGAGGAGGTAGGATGTGATGTAGGAGGTGAGGTAGGAGGTGAGGTAGGATGTGATGTAGGAGGTGATGTAGGAGGTGAGGTAGGAGGTGAGGTAGGAGGTGATGTAGGTTGTATAGCAGAAAGCGAGGCAGGAGTCGACCGGGCCAAATGTGGGATGATGAAGACGAGAGGAAGATGAGGTGGTGGCAAGGGGAACAGCAGAGGGCCAGCTGTAACTCGCTGATAGCCAGGAAGACGTGCGAGACGGACAGACAGCGAGGAGGGAAGGACGGAGGAGGAGGGCAGAAGAAAAGCTTGCCACCTCCTTGATAAACGAGAGACAGCACAGGAGTGCTGTAGCAGCATTTGTGAGAAAGTCTGCGTGTGTGAGACGGGCATGACGGAAACGTGCACGTCTGTTAAAGACGCTTCTTCTGCCATGTGCAAGTCTGCAATTAAGACAGGAGATAATGAAAATGATGCAAGTGAGTTAAAGTCTGTGCATGTCTTCGTTGGACAGGTGGGTGCCAACCAGCTGTACCCCCGGCTTGACACTAATCCTTTTATTTCAGGCTCTCGCTGTTCCGCCCACAGCGGATACCTGCTATCTAATGTTGTTCCCACGTGCACTGCTGTTTGCTCAGAACGTGCACGCGCGCAGTGTACAAACATACATTAATCAGCTGTGCAAAAGAATGCACACCCTGAGATAATCTCAAATCAACGGAATGTGTTGTTTTTATGTTTTATGTGCACCGTAATCCGTCACAACAGAATTTGCGCCTAGCCAATGTGCAAAAACCCGTGCTCCCAACCACCCCCTTCTTTTCACAAAGAGAATCCAATCACTTGATGAGATGATGAGCTTGTACATTTTCAGAATAATCATCCAATATAAATATGAATAGGAATTAGTGAGTTTAGCTGTTAAACCGTGTGATGTGGTTTGGACTAGCATGTCACTCTCCCGCTATATCCCCACTATTTTAACCAACAGAGTCTCTATCTGACCAAAGTTGGACTTACAACAGACTGTTTTACAAAGCTTCACTTTTTCATGGAGGAAGTGTGGCCTACATAGCCATGTGGTTCACCAGAATCCTTAGCTTTCTATACAAGAGACATAGCGTAGGTGGTGCAGAGAGGGTGGCTTTAAATGGATTGGCAGAGGCCATAATTGTTAGTCTAGAAAATCACGTCCGCCTACACAGGCCCTTGTGGAAATAACACATTGTTCGAACGGTACACTGAGATTCCTTCCGTTAAGACAAGCTTGAAGTATCAGGTCACATTAGAATGAAGCACTTATTGCAAGCTGGCATTAGTCTTAGTATGTATACCTGGTTTGGTCATTTAGTAAGACGAGACCCACCAAGACCCACCAAGCGCTCTGCTTTGATCCTGAAGACTTTAATTTGAGTGGAAACTAAAAACTTGGATTTTCTTGACAAGCTAAATATGTGGAACTTTTGACAAGCTGAAGATACATTTCATTTGTCCATTTGTGTGTTATATACCTGGTCACATTTTAAAATGTACCTAGTCTCCACCATAACTTGGTCACAAGCTCTCCTATTCCACAATGCATAATAGTCAAGTAATAGCATTACCATTTAAAGTATACTATACTGTAAATCACCAACTTAAAATACCCTCACCCCAAAAAAATGTGTTTTATAAAATAAATAAAAACAAATACTACCACTCAAACAAAGGAAAGAATAAAACACTTATTACCCAAGCATATGGACTGGGCAGGTCTGAGTGGACCAGTGGACCACCTCAGCAGCTAAATGTGAGCAAAATCCTATTTGGCTATGCTTATGCAACATGCTTATGCAGCAAACAAGACACTTTTTCGTGGTTGCAGTTTACAGCTGGATAAACTGTTATACAGTGCATCAAGACAGTATTCACAGAACTTTCCACATTTTGTTATATCACAGCCTTATTCCAAAAGGGATATAAAAAAAAGGCCTCAAAAGTCTACACACAATACCCCATAATGACAAAAATGAAAAAAGTTTGAATTTTTTTCAAATGTATTGAGAAAGAAAATTAAATACAAACAAAATTTGTTCACTTTGCCATTATGGGGTATTGTGTGTAGAGTTTTGAGGATTAAACAAAAAAATGTAATCCATTTTGGAATAAGGCTGTAACAACAAAATGTGGAAAAACTGAAGAACTGAATACTTTCCGGATGCACTGTACTTCAGTAAGCATATACAGTATATACTGTATAATATGTACTGTGAACACAAAGTAATTATGATATATATAATTCTTTTTTTTTTGTCACTACGCCATTTGTGATTGGTCAACTGTCAAAAAAGCAGATGACGTTTGGCGTTTTCTTCTGAGAAGTTGCACTTTTTTCCACTGAAAAAGAATCACAGAGCTGCTGAAAAAAGCACCTGCGGCAGTTAAAATTCAGCGTCCATGGCGCTTTAAAAAACACGGTCCGCTCCATAGGGTTATATGGCCGGTTTCACAGACATGGATTAAGCCTAGTTCTAGACTAAGATCCTTTTTCAATGGAGATCATTACATTTTTGTTTTAGTCTTGGACTAGCCTTTATCCATGTCTGTGAAACCGGCCAATAATGTAATAAAGAGGCCGACAGGTTCCAAAAATGTTACGTTTGAATTATTGCGGTTTTGGTCTCAGAACCGCTACACCCCTGCTGATTCTAGAATTATCTAAAAACTGTCCACAGATAAACACTCCAGTTCACCTTATGCAAACGCCATAAAGAAAGGTCCCAGGCTAGTTCAAACCGTGGACCTTGGCCACAGCAAAATATGACCTACGCATGTGCCTACGCATATTAACATACTGGTCAGTAGCCAATCCGATGATGTGGACCAATTAAGCCCAAATGTGCAGCAACAGATCCAACCATTGGAGTGGTGAGTGATGCCAGCCTTGCACGCAGCAAGACCGGGAAAGAGCTAACAAATGCTAACAAGGATAGCACCCTCCTGCCAAGCCATATATATGACGTTGCTTATGCCTATACAAATCTATATTCACCTGTTTCATGTACACATGCAAAACATGTCACTTTGGACTTTGTGTAATAGTGTGCGTGAGTTGACAATAGCTGGGTTTACCTGGACACTTTTTAGTTTTTTTTTCTAAATCCATGCTTTGTACAGTGGCTGTGCGGAATAGTTTATCGGCATCACACAAAATGTAAGACGGGGCATGCGCATTAGAACGCAACCAGGAAGTAATCGGGTTTAACCGTTTACATTGTAGAATTCTCCTTTCAATCGAGTCATGGAACGGGTTATACAACCTCTCTGCTTCAGAATTACATTTTGATCGGGTTGGCCGCTTCTCTTCCAATCATGGTGTTTATATTGGAGCATTTTCTTTCTGGTTGGGCTTTTAAGCCGATTCCCATCGGAATAATAGGGTCCATGTAAATGCAGCTAATGAGTTGCTTGACAACAGGTCATACTCTATTCCAGTGAGTTGTTACTACAATTTCACTGACTACTCAGATACTTGATGAAATAATATAAGATATGATGAAAATACATACATGTACTTAAGTGTGTGCATGGGTATACAAAAACATATATATGGTATAAAATATTTTGTTGCCGGGCCAACACTAATGTGTATGTATAGTGGCCTATAGTGCCATGTTTAAAAGTAGGCCACTACTAAGCCATTAAAATAATAATTCACATATTTATATTTAACATGCCCTGGTTGATCAATAGAGAAACAATTGTGTAACCCCAATCAATGACTTAGCTTAGCAAGTATGCACACATGCACACACACACCTTAGGCTATTTCAAAATAAGGCACGGACATGTAACCACACATATAGTAGTGTGTCTACCTGCAATCTCTGAGGACAGTGTGTTCACACTCTTATAGTGACTGCACATACAAGATCTGTCACACTGCCTATATCATTACATATGGCTCACAAGCCCGTGCACACAGATACAATCATACACATGCTACCTGCCATCTCTCCTCCCACGTCTGCGTCAGAGTCACAGGTTTTTAGCGTTAGATTTGCACTCTTCTCCTGAGAATTGTCAATTTGCCCCCCACCAAACACACACACACACAAACAGTCCAGCATTGAGAGCTCTCGTTTAACTCTGGGGAGTATTTTCTTGCCATTAAAGAGCGCCAGTTGCCCCTGACCTTTAACCCCGGGCCTATTATTGACACTTGATGGACACGTGAGGGAGACGAAACAAAAACAAGTCTTCAGGTGAATGCTGCAGACACATGCAAGGACACACTACTCACTCAGATAAAAGCAGCACACAAGAATTTAGGGAGAAATCCAGTGGCGAGCAAGGAGTAGGAAAATTAACTCCAATATTTGAACATTACCTACCCACCCACCCACCCCCTCCCCTCCCCCTCCTCCTCCTCTCCTCTCCTCTCCTCTCCCCTTCACACACACTCTTCCTCTTGTATCAGGGGTTTCATTAGCTCATGGTCTCTTGAATTAGAGGGAGGATTAGGTATTGATTGCAGTAATTTCCTCACCAAATGAAGCAGCACAAATTACAATACCCTAATTAGTATTGGACTAAAGGTCAGCCTTGCAACAGCCTCTTAGCAGTCTGTATGGAGGGGGCTTATTACCACACACATATATACATAGAAACCTAAAATAGAACGACCCCCGCGTGCCTGTAGCTCTCCTCAATGTATATTGATGTTGCCGTGTGACGTAGCAAGAGCAAAATCTGCACGTCACTGCGTAGGCGAAGAAAAGTTATCTGAGACAATGGAAGCATACCAAATCATAAAAAATAAAAAGAGGCTCAACTGTCGCTTTACGGTTTCAGAATGAAGAGTGTTGCCCACACAGTAACATGCAAATGAGGCCTGACGGACAGGCTCAATGTGACCACTCGCCCCGGGAGAACACAAAAATACCCCTTGTATCTTAACGTCCTGCTGTGAGTGTCTGCCGGTAAGTCATCTACCTTTGGACTGATTGAAGTGAGCGTGAGTGTATGCACATACACACACAGCCAATCTGAGTAGGGAACAACACAAATTTTTACTGCATATATACACCGATGAGCCAAAACATTATGCAGTATGTGTCTGTTTGTTGCCCGTGTGCATAAATGATCAATCGATAGGTGGCGTGTCCCTCCTCACACACGTTTGTACTCAGTCACCACAAGCCTCGTCATTTGGGAGGTGCTCAGTCGCCTTGTCGTGCCATTTAAGCCCTTGTAAAAGTGGTTGAGGTCTTTATGCCTGCACACAAGATGATCAACGTTATTCACTTGTAGTGTAGAGCAGCAGCTCTCAAACCTTTGGTGAAAAAAACGTTTAAATTCCAACTTTTTTTTAGATCTATTAAATCACACACATTTTAAGCAACATACATTCGGTCAAGATAGTGAAAAAACATATGAACCTCGTCAGAGAAATCAAATTTTTTCTTTGCCTGCGCTTAGTTGCTTTAACCAAAAACAATTTGTCAGATGGTTGTCTCACAGCCTTTATTATGCAAAGTCTGGGACACAGCGCTGGTCAACTGTGTCAAGATCCACCTGCGAGGAATCCTTTGGGGAAACTTGAACTTAATCTGTTAGATAAGTAGGCTACAATTGATCCCCGGAAAGTCAGTTGAGCTTACAAAGGTATTTGTATCAGACGTTCAGCACAGAGTTGCTTACAGTATGTGACGTTGTGCTAATGGACGGAAGAGGCTGAGACTAGTCAGATGGAGACTCTGATATGTAAAAAGTATCGCTGTGAATGATGCACATGCGCAGCAAGAGAAACGTCTAACAGTTTAGTGGCTACAGTAAAACTGGGAAGAAACACTTACCATTAACCTTGTCGATAATTCCCTCAGCTCATTAAACCTAATAATTTATGCTCAATGAAAGACAAAATAAATACCAGTTCAGTGTAATAGACCATCAGACCATCAGGCGAGAGGTGGCAGGTGGGGGGGGGGGCGTCTAGGCAAGAGCAGCTGAACTATTGAGTTTAGAATCTGTCCCAGAAGGAGGTTTAGCATTGGACTTTGGCAGCAGTGACAGACAGAAGGTAAATGGAGAGAACTTGAACCAATGAGGCAGTGTAATGATGCACTGATGGACGACAATTGATTCGGCCTGCCATGCCTGGGAAGGAGCACAAAACACTAAACGATATTAAACGAAGAGACTGAGCTCTCCAAGCTACTCGTTTGAGACGGCAGCCAGCGGAGTTGCAAGATAGAGGTGGGGATAGGGGAGGATCCTCTCTGATCAAATAGGATAGAAGAACTTTTGGAAAACAGAGAATAAAGCCTTTTTAATGGTCTGTGTGGATATATGAATAAACGTGGAGAATAGACATCCAACAAGCAGAGGTCCACAGAGACAGTAGGCCTTATAGTTCTTTCTGCAAATAGGGTTGGTAATGTACCCTTTGTGACAGCTACCATTTATGCATAAATATAGATCAAATACAAAAGTGGAAAGTCTATGGACCGTCCACCCACATCGGCACAGTATGTACTGTATCTGCTTCCACTATGAAAGCAACTTAGGACTATAGTGCACTGACTGCACCGGAGAGTGGAAAGTCTGAAATCACACAATTGCATCACACATCGAAGTGGAGTAAATCAGATAAATGAAAAATGTCAATGCAAAAATCACACTCCCCATCAGCATGATGACACATACAGAAATCACTGAAAATGGGAACGAATTAAATAGTTTAAAGTAAAAATGTCACAACCCAGTTTGATAGTTTGAGCAAGTCTCAACACCGTGACTAATGTGTTTCCAACAGATTCTGACCCACCAATTGACATGGTCATTAACTTCACGTGTGGAGTACACACTAATTGAGTTCATCCTGGTCCTATGTCGCGTCTGCAGACCTTGGACAAACGCTTTTAAATATCTATTTTCACCTGCGACCATCCATACATCGCTCTCAAGTGAATTACTTCTACCTCCAGAAAGTCAGCCTTGTGGTTGTAGTGATTTTTCCCTAAAGCAGGAAGCATGCATCTTCCCGAATGCATTCATGACATAAACAAGAATTACTTATAGCCCCTAGATGTTTGTATCTTGTACTGGGTGCAGGTCTCCGTATGCGTCTGGCACCCCAGAGCATGGGCATGTTGCCCACCCACAGATTGCACCCGTGCCCTCCCTGAACATCCCCCCAACTTTCAAACTAGTTTGTAGTAGCAAACCAGGGGCAGGGTTGTTACAGTGCAGTACTGTATATACACAGTTAGGACAACATGTTTCGATTGTCAATGTAATGACTGTATGACTGACAGTGGACTTGGAGCTGCAACAAATACATCTGTCAGAGGTTCTTGCTGCATTGAGAAGTGCAAGTCAATAAAGTCCAAAGGAGAAAAGCTGATTGGGGGGGGGGGTGGGGGAGTAGAGGAACAGATGAGTGAGGTCAGGACGTTCTTGTGATTAACACATTGTGGTGCCAACTCAGACAGCACATAAAGAACAAGATGGGGTGAGACACGCAATCAAAGCCCTCCATTATCCACCTTGGCCTTGAAAGCTTTCAGTTCACTGTAATCAACAAATTTATCAACAGAACCCCTCCTTCCTCATCACACACAGGCATGCTAAAGAATTAATAAATCGTTCAATCAATCAATACATGTCTCCATTTGACAAACAACTCCTGCAGGGCCTAAACAGAGACACGGCAGTGCAAGACTATTACCCATGAGAGGAAAAACTACTGGTTCAATATGCTGCTATAACACTAATGTCAATATATCCTACAGCTGACTTCACCATTTTGCCATCTTGTTAAATCTTCGAAAAAAGGCTAAATTTGATTAGCCTTTTTAAATCAGATCAAAGCATTTGCAACTCTAAATGTTTCGGATAAAAGTATCTGCAACAGTAAATAATACTGTAAATTGCATAGGTTGACGTCACATAATTTCAAAGCATGTTGTGAATATATGTACTTTACATACTGTAAGGCCAATATTGGACACCAGCCCTAAAAATGAAAATCCACATACTGAAATAATTCAGCTCCTTAGATGCACAGTACTAAAAGGCTCAGTAGTAACACTGCAAAATAGGATCAACTCGTAAAATTTTAAATCTAAAATTCATTTTTTCTTTCTTATTTTTCCAAATGATTCTTCTTCATGAAAGTGACTCACTGAAGCCCAGTACACACCAAAAGATGTCCTGCTAAGATCAGTTTATTCTAAGCATGTAAATATAATTATTTCCAGCAAATCTCCTAATTACACCAATATTGTGCATGTGAAACCGTTTGTGCAAATAGAACATGTATTTATAAAACATTTACAAATGTATTTTCACTGTGTGAACAACAAGGAAATGGTGCTTGACATTTGCTAGGAATAGAAATATTAAAACCAGGAACAGAGGCCAGTCAAGTCTTGTAGTGGTGTTGGGACTCTCGGGTGAAATCTGCTGGCCCATTATACAGCACAAAGACCCCATGGAGGGCCTTTCGCAGCTCGGCCCCTTGAGGACCAAGAGGACCAAACTAACCAATGGCCCAGAGGACAAATGGTCTAGTGGTCTGGGTGTTTGGCTCCCAGCCGCAAGGTCGTGGGTTAGAATCCCGGTGTTGACCTACCTATCCTTGAGCAAGATGCTTATCCTCATAGGGGCATTACCAAACAAACTGTCTGTAGTAATCTACTTAACATGCGCACTATTTTCTGATATGCCTGTTTTTCCGCCAGTGTTCCTTTCATGGCAAATACAGACCAGGGAGCTAACAGTCCACGTTGAAAGGCCAAGCACTTGTCCATGTCACATCGACAGTGCTAATGCCAAAAACAACTAAAAATACTTTGTTTTCGTGGAAAGGGTCTTTTAACGTTTCTACACATATCTGTCAATCTTTCACAGGGCCAGGACAAGTCAGCCAGATACTAATCTTTACAGAGTATCTCTTTGACCCTCTGCATTGGAGGTGTTCTGGGAAGGCACACAGGCTACCATTGCTGGGATATTGATTTGTTTTGGCCCGCTGGAGTAAAACTGACATCTATGCATCCCCCCTCGTTATTTAGGGGACAATACATGGTTCTTGGCAAAGCAAAAAAAGAACACGTTTAAACCAAAATAGGCATATAAACATGCTAGGCCTAAGGCTCAAACATGGCAAGGCAGCCCATCAACTCTAAGGTCTACAGAACCTGAGAAGTCTGACTACTTAGTTACAATGTTTGACAAAGCAGGGATGGACAGAATTCCTTTGTGCACCGATACTGTTGGTGGAGTCTTACTCTGTTAAACCATGTTTCACATGGTAGAAAAATGACCAGAACTATAAAGTAGATGAAACAGCTATGACTGGTTTAATTTTTTGAGACACTTTCTCCCATATACAGAATGATGCTACTGTAAACTCTGATTATTCTACTCATTAATCTTAACTAATATGTGTTATACAATAGAAAAGTAAAAAGTACACTATCGCCACAAACAAAATTTAAAATGTGTGCAGGAGTGAAATGTGTTACTGCATGTTCAATTATATGTGGTGTACTGCCAGTGCACAAGGCAGGAGCCCTGCACATACAGTAATCTATAGCTCGACATTTATTATGTCAAGACAGTGAAAGTTAAACATTGGCACAAAGTAGGGATCCATATTATACTTAGGTGGACAATGAAGGACAGTACAGCCTGCAGTATTCCTTGCCTGAGGCTCAATCTGATGCAGAACTGGCACTAGTTTCAAAAGACTAAAAACAAAAAGTCTATTTAAAAATAGTTTCTTCCAAAGTTCAGAGCTTACAGTGTCCATATTAATCTTATATGTGCATTACTTTCAACAACAATGAGTATTGTTTGACGAAAAGGTTCAGCTAGAAGATACAAAGCTGAACTTGCTGTCTGTCACTATAGAAATTATTACTCCTTTATGTTACTCGTTACATTACTTTCACAATTACTACCTTGCCTTGCTCCTTCAGAAAAATGACAACCTGTGTAGCCACCTCATTTTAGAATTGAATTCATTATTGTAATAATTAACCTTTGGAGTCAACAATCAACCAAAGTGAAAACATTGCAGCCTCTCAACCCAGATGATAGGACAGGTTGGTTCGATTAGTCTACCTTACGTTTGCTACGACCAGAAATCTCGATCTTGTAAGGCAGTAATGCAGCATTACTTGGATTAGTAATAGTAATATTATTATCGTTTTGGAAATAGCAATTAGTTGCACTACTAGTTACTGAAAAAGGTAATATTACAGTAACTAGTTACTTGTTACCGCCCAACACTGCACCTCACACACTGGGGGGTTTTAGCAAACACAGCATTTGCTGTGACAAATATCAGCCGCCTGCTTGGAGCTCAATACTCTTAGAACAGGCGCTAAATTATATTAATGGTCCAGTTCACATCTCATTCCCTGCGAACTACTGTGCACAATGACATTGATGGCTATGTGGACAAGTGGGCATCACACACTTGGAATCCCTTATCAGACCATACTGTCACCATGCCAGCAATATGCTCAGTATGTTTCGTTGCTTTCCATCAATCAAGGACTTGTGTTAATCAGTCATTCCACTGTCCCTTATGACACAGCAATGTATCAATCAGCGTGTCAAAGCAGTGGGACGGACTTTGAATGTACAGTATATGAACAGGTATTGAGGTGGATGCATTTTTAAGCAGCAGCATGACATTGGTAGCCTCACAAGACCATCCTGATTTCGCGAGGTTCAGTTTAGTTCGTCTGGAAAGCCTAGGAATCATTTTGAATGTGTCCAAGTAGGGACTCAACTTTCCAATCAGCATTGTATTGATAGCTATACGAGCGTGGTTTAGGTGTGCCGACAGCGAAAACGACCAGATGGTTCATCCAATCAACAGGCAAGTATTTTTTTGAAAGTAACTGCCATTCACAAACAGTTTCAATGTAAGGCTCTCCCAAGATGGACTTGTGACAACAATTCCTCTGGCATGTCAGGTTATGACATTGGCTTTGTCATTTCAGAAAGGCTTTTAACACTAACAGCCTGGCGCGTCGGAACCAGTTTGACATTGGAGGGGACCGAATTGACCCATTCGCTAAACCTGTCCCTAGAACTGCTACGGTCTAATCACTTTAGTCTAGGCGTGGGCG
>JAODUE010035159.1:0-20600 GCA_027564755.1 Amblyopsis hoosieri
CCATGTCAACCATCTGGGACTACACTAAATAGTGCTGCTTGTCATTGTCATATAGTATAGAACTAAATCAGTAGTTTTACGTTAAATGTTTGTGTTTTATTGTTGGTTACCGCATATTGCCTTTTATTTCATGTACGCAAAGAAAATGTTGGTGAGTCATACAAATATACATATTGATCTTTGTGATTGATCTTGTGATGGGTTACGATCAGTTCTGGTTCTTGTTGCAATAAAGTTTTAATGAAAAACATTTTTCTCTCTACACTGACATATCGGTCTTCGTTGCAGAATGAACAACACTAAAACACGATTGAGGGCAAAATGTTAACAATTCTAGATGACAGCAAGTATTAGCCTACATTTTGAAAACCATTGAGGCTTCGACAGAATCGGCATTTCGGAAAAGTATGTGGGATTTGTTTGAAAATTGCTACATTATGGCGAATTACATGTGCGCCAGTGCCACTAGCTTACTGTACATTAAAACTGTTTGAAAAAACTATTTATGATAGAGGATCACCGATACTCTACTCATTCACTGTCATTTCAGCTGTAGTAGTCTATGAGGATCACCGCTCCTCCTCTACTCATCCACTGTCATTTCAGATGTATTAGCATAGTAGTATGCTCGTGAGTCGTGACGTCAACGACGTTCCATCTGTCCCGTGTCCTGTTGACGGCGCAGCGGAATCGGGAGAGGAGGAGAGTGATATGGCCGAGAGTCAGGGCGAGTAGACTTGGTCAGGAGCAGGCAGGTTTGAGGAGTAACGTGGGCAGGAATACCCTCATCGTGTAGACACACACGGATATCAGGTAATGTGGGTGAATCCTGCGGTATTCTGAATTTCCACTACCAGGGAAATCTGTTGTTTGACTATTTCCTTTGAAACACCCTGAACCCGAGACGCTCCGGATTTGATCGTGTCCACAAAGGAATCACTGCGGAACAATCGCTAATGTGAGCAGGTCAGTGCAGCCATAACGTATGCGTTGTACCTGCCATAATATACTGTGTTTCACGTATTGTATGAAAACCAGCTGCATCTTCGACTATGAGTGGACATGTATAACCACGCCCTTGGCAGATACAGTGTGTGGCTTGTGAGAGACGTCTCTGTTTTGATTGAATCATCATCACCTTGCTGCCTATACATATTTGCTTAGAGAGCACGTGATATTCAATATGGGGAAGGATGTTAAGATGATATTTGACCTTGTGTAAACATCATTTTGACACGTTTTTCAGTTGCTCCCTATTTGAAGTTATTGTGGCTTTACCTGGACTCTGTGGAACACTCATACTGAAACAGATCACTGACACTGATATTGAAGAAGAGAAACGGAGCCATATACAGTAGAAAACAGTATTTCAGTATACCTTCCTTTTACTGTAGCCTATGCGTGCTGCAATGCAAAGGACAGCAAAGTTTTGGACTACACATATGCAGTACACTTTTACTTGACGTGTGTGTGTGTGTGTGTGTGTGTGTGTGTGTGTGTGTGTGTGTGTGTGTTAGTGTTATATTAACACAATGTATACAATCTTGACAGGCATCTGTTTTCTTAAGACAAACCACTTAATTGTCTTTTACCCAGCCTCACATTACACACACACACACACCTGGGCTGTGGATATTTCTATCCCTTTCATTACTGATGAGCTAATAAGTCTTAGCTTTCCACAGAAGAGTTTCACAGCGGAGGACCTGACTGCTATAGCATTCTCTGCATCCGCAGTGAAACTGAGCTCTGCAAAGTCGGGCCAGCTAGCCCAGAACACTGCAAGCAAGGTCGACCACAGCTGTAGTTATCTACCCGGGCTAGAGGTTACGTAACAGCTGACCGGGGTCTGTCAACTTTGATCTAATCTACACTGTAGATGGACTGTCAGTTATGTAGCGATTGGCTGGCTGGCTCATCGCCCATTGTGAAGTCAGCATATTCGCTTTGTTTGGCGAGTGTGTGTGCTTTATTTTGTTTTGATTACATCTCTATCTCTCTATCACTCTCTCTCTCCCTCTATCTTTCACTCTCTTACTAGCCAGTCAGTCAATCTGTCCGTCCAGAGGAGCGCCTGCTCCGGAGGTCCATGGCCACTGTTTCTCTCCCCAAGTGAGAGGTGAGCCAAGCTGGCCTCCCCGGGCCCCTCGCTGCCCCGGCCGGAGCCAGAGCCAGACCCCGAGCCCGGCCCGAGCCACACCCAGGAGGAGCAGCACTATGTAAGCCAGGGAGAGGCGGCTGAGCTCCCCATCTACCCAGCTCCACCCTGCAGGGACACAGGGACCATCACAGGTGTGTGTGTGTGTGTGTGTGTGTGTGTGTGTGTGTGTGTGTGTGTGTGTGTGTGTGTGTGTGTGCATGCAGGCGCGTGTGCAGAGTGGGGCTTATGTGTACATGATTATAGAGCAGTTTAAGCTAGTGGTCCAAAACATAGTTGTTCACTGCTGGTGGAGTACTAACGTGGTTAGTACTACACCATGTTAGTACTTCTACTACAGCATGTTAGTACTTCTACTACTGCAGATACATGGTTAGTTCTTCTACTACAGCATGTTAGTACTTCTACTACAGTAGATACATGGTTAGTTCTTCTACTACTGCAGATACATGTTAGTACTTCTACTACAGTAGATACATGGTTAGTTCTTCTACTACAGCATGTTAGTACTTCTGCTACAGTAGATACATGTTTAGTTCTTCTACTACTGCATACATGTTGGTACTTCTACTACAGTAGATACATGGTTAGTTCGTCTACTACTGCATACATGCTATTACTTCTACTGCTACAGATATGGTTAGTATTTCTACTAACCAATTTATTATAGATTATTTAAATTTCATACAACATGTCTCACACATAGCAGGGCATACTCTTGACTTAGTTTTTTGTCACACCCTAAATATTAACAATATTCGCTTGGATTATTTCCATGTCAGCAATCATAAATGTGTTCTTATATTAACAATATTCGCTTGGATGATTTCCATGTCAGCGATCATAGATGTGTTCTTTTAGTTTGTTTCTTGTTATTTAGATATGTTGCCCCACTTATGTATGTCTTGGAGGCGTTTCATAAATCAGAACATTGCTGAAGGTTTCACTGCTTTATTTGTTGCTGATATGCAATCAACACACCACTATGATGTGGAGACCATAGTCCAGTCTTTTAACTCACAGTGTTCCTCCATTTTAGACTTAGTAGCTCACTTTACTAAGATGACCTTCCCCTGTCCAATCAACCCACGTGGACTAATGATGACAACCGCAGACTTTAACAGTTGTGCAGACAGTAAGAGCACCTATGGAAAGCCAAGCAATTACAGGTCCATCATCTTCAAATTAAAAAGCTTTTAATCAGTTTAAATGAAATTACTAGAGTTGCTAGGACTACCTATTTTGCTTAACTCATTGGATAAACAAAGTAAAATAAGCTTGTTCTCTCCTGTTTCTTTGGAAGACATCAGTACTTTGGTACAAACCTATAGGCCTTCCTCGGGTCTCCAGGATATTCGTCCGTCATCATCATCATTATTATTAAAAGTTTTTAATTCCATTGGACTCACTATTGTGGCCATAATTAACCTCTCACTTTCCTATGGCACATTCCATAGTCTTTTTAAACACGCCATGGTGCAGCACTAGGCCCAACCCTACCCAATAACTATAGACCTATTTCAAAGCTGCCACTTGTGTCCAAACGTCTGGAAAATGTTGTAGCCACACAACTATTAGATACTTTAAAATCACATAGCCTGTAGACTCCTTCAGTAGGGATTCCATAAACTCCATTCTACTGAGACAGCGCTCCTAAAAGTCACTGATGATTTTAAGATGGCTGCAGGTGATGGGAAATGCTCAGTACTGGTTTTATTAGATCTAAGATCTGTCTTTGACAACATTGATTACAAGATTCTTATAGATAGGTTAAACAAGCTAGTTGGATAACTAGGTCCGCAATGGATTGGTTCTCATCCTACCTCACTGACAAGATCTTCTCAGTCTCCATAGATCAATTCACATCAGGTTCTGTTCTGGGCCCTTTGTTGTTTTGTTTTACATGCTACAGATCATCAGCTGTTTTAATGGCATCTCCTATCATTTTTATGCAGATGACATTCAATGTGCTTCTTTAAACCTGATAAGTGTAACCAAATAACCAATTTAAATGAATGCCTTAATGCCATTAAGAGCTGGCTGGCTGAACATGTTCTTTAGTTAAATGAAAGTAAGACTGAAGCTCTTGCCGCTGATTGTGTTTCGCAAAACATTAAAACACATATGGTACCATTAATCTAGGTTTGCTCCTGGATGAGTCTGTTTCTGGAAAAACACAAAAAAAAGCTCATAAACTCTTGTTATTTCCAGCTGATATCGACAAATATCGATAAACTTCGTTCAAAGGCGATTTGGAAATGATCATTCACGCATGTATTTACTGTCGTTTAGACTATTGCAATTCTGTTTTTACCAGTTTAAATAAAAATTCCTTAAAGCACCTACAAACTGTCCAAAATTCAGCTGCTCGACTTTTAACATAAACAAAAAAGAGATCCCACATTACACACATTTTTTTTCTCTCTACACTGGGTCCCAATTAAATTCCGAATTAAAAAATACTGCTTATTGCATTCAAATCTCTGCAGGGGCAAACACCAGACTACATCGCTGATCTTCTGCACCCAAAAACAACAAACTGAACACTCCAGTCAGCTGAGTCAGCTCACTATCTTGATCACCCATTACAAAACACAGGGTGACTGGGATTTTCAAGCTGTTGCCCCCAAACTGTCGAATGCCTGTGCTTTAGCACCGCGCTCGCCAGAATCCACAGAGATGTTTATTAAGCAGCTGAAAACATTTTTATTTACACAGGCTTTTGTTAACTCTTAAATAGTCTTATCTTTGTTTTATACTTTGTGGCCCATTTTAACTGTGTTGGTTCCCTCTTACTGTTGTAATTTATTTTATCTTCATTGTTTTAATTTCTGTGTATCTTTCTTTGATTACCTGTCATGTTGATGTTTTAAGCGCTTAGTGATTTAATATCTGTGAAAAGCGCTATATAAATAAACTTAAGAAGATACATGTTAGTACATCTACTGCTACAGATATAGTTAGTACTTCTACTACAGTATATACATGGTTAGTATTTCTACTACAGTAGATACATAGTTAGTTCTTCTGGCTGGTTAATTCAGTATTAGCAGGAAGAACACCTCCTGGCTGGTTAATTCAATATTAGCAGGTAGAACGCCTCCTGGTTGGTTAATTCAATATTAGCAGGTAGAACACCTCCTGGCTGGTTAATTCAATAGTAGCAGGTAGAACGCCTCCTGGCTGGTTAATTACAGATGGAGCCACTCTCTCCACCTGTGTTGTCAGATGTGTGTAACAGCACTGACCTCCCTGAGTTTGAGATCATCAGTCTGCTGGAGGAGCAGTTGCCGGTGTACCGGCTTCGTGCTGACACCGTCTACGGGTACGACCACGATGACTGGCTGCACACGCCCCTCCTGGCAGCCGACACAGGCCTCCACCTGACGGCCGAGCAGATAGAGGAGACACTCAAGTACTTCCGTAAGTAAGACAGACAGGGGCCACGATGATGCAGACTCGAAGCAAGGCTGGCTGAATATGCTGTAATGACTAGGTCTAAAAGACTACAGGGCATCTGGCCTGATACAAGGACTGACTAAATCCTACATGCAGTAATGTAACCCCCATATTCAGACCGGCTGATGTCAGTACAGTATGCCTAGGCTTTACACAGTTAACAGTGTTTGCATCTGTGTAATTGATACAAGACACACAAACAGTTTTGTTTTTGTTTTAGTGGCAAACGAGAAACAGAACAAGAGCTTGGTTTGGTTTATTTTGTCTTATTGACCCTTCAATTGAGCGGTAATAAACACTGTGTGACAACCACATCAAATGTGATATTTACGATTTCTTATCAATATGACATTTCTATATCTTCTATTAGAATTATTGCTGATGCTTTGGGACATATTTGTACTATACTTGACAGAGGTGGCTTGAAGAAATAATAATGTAGAAAGTAGGACTGAAAATAGTGCTAGAATAGGAACCAACTGTTTTTATAAAGAGGAAGTGTAGTCTAATTATTGGTTCCTAGTAAGCTAATGACGGCGGTGCATCTACTGTGTGTGTGTTAGGGCACTGTACAAGAGTCACCATGGCAACAGTTAGTAGGCAGATACAATGACCTTGAGGCTAGAGGAAGAGAAGCAGAGACCGGAAAAGAGCAAAGCACTGAATACATTTGTCAGCACTTATTATGGGCTGGCTGAGAGGAGTGCCCTACGCTGGAGCTGCCCTCTCCCATTGGTTACCCGTCCTCCAATGGGATATAAGAGTTTGGCTTCCCTATCACCTCCGACTCAACAGCAAGAGATGTTCCAAAACAGATCTGCCCTTTCTCACCGCCCACTGTGTGCAGCATGGGTTGAAGCAGGTCATCCACTGTGTAGGGCAGTGATTCAGTAGTGATTCAGTGTGGGAGTCAGCCAGAGAGAGGGAGCGTTCACTCTGAGCACATACCCAGCAAGGCAGCACCAGCTCTGGGATGCTGCGTCCTCTAGGGCCCTGTACCTGGTGTTAAACACAGCTACAGCCAACATGGAGACTCGACCGGCAGATGGATGTTGCCTGGATGGGTGATGCATTGAAGAAGGCAAGAATGGTAAAGATGTAGTGTTTTCTTTCACCAGTCTTTTTTGATGGGGGGTGAAATATGTGATGGGAAAGGGACAGACTACTGTGACCGTTCACTACTGGCTGAGCATGTGGTCTACTTGTTTGCTTTAGGAAAATCTACCAAAAAATAGGAATATTAAAAGACAAAACTGAGTGGGATCTCATAGTGGCTGTATACAGTAGGTGTGTGTATATATACTGTACAGTATACTGTATGTACAGTTTGTATGTAGGCTACTGTGTACCCGCTTAAGGTTTGACACAGTACAGTATTCTATCTGTGCGTTTGTGTGTGCAGTTCTTTCCCAAATGGAATCTACAAAATAGTTGGAACATGTAAATGTGTGTTAAGCCATGGAGTGGTACTAAAGCTACATTATACACCAGAGGTCTTTTCAAGCTAAGGACCCATTGGCTCTTAAAAACATGGCACAGGGACCCCTAATCGGATGTAAAATATTTGGTTTCCAGCTGTGTTGGAGCAGGGAGACATCTAAAACATGCAGGACAGTGGCCCTCCACCACCAGGAGTCCCCACCCCAGCCCTAAATGCACCCATACTGTTGGTTACATTACGACGTAATGTGATTGTGTGATGTTTATGTGACTCCACTATCGTGATTGTTAGTGACATCATCCGGTGCATTACGGACATTTCACACATCCTACAGTTCTGCTGGTTTCATTGAGGACTATTGCTCTATTTGTCCAATGCTGCTTGCCGTTGTGTGTGTCATGTGTCTCCCGTCTCTCTCACAGTGCTATGTGCAGATAGAGTCGGCCAAATGACGAAGACCTACAATGACATCGATGCTGTCACACGTCTGCTGGAGGAGGTAAGGTCTGGTCTGGTCTGAAGTAAACCCTCTTCTCCTTCTTCTCACTGGCACTGGGAAGAAAATCATCCCTTTTTGGGTCAAGTCTATCTTAAATTAAACAAATGCATACTCAACAATATCAACAATAACGTGCATATAGACGGCAAGTAGCTTTGCAGACACAAATATACATGTCATGCCAATCGATCTGTGAAGTGAGTTTTATAGAGGCGAGGAAGCTGTGTGTTATACATTGTTATCACTTGCTCATAGGATAATAGGTTTCCATGTTGTGATCACAGTTCCTCTTCTCTTTTCCTCTCTTTTCTTCTCCTCGTCTTCATCCTCCAACCAATAGAAAGAGAGGGATTTGGAGTTGGCTGCCAGAATCGGCCAATCACTGCTCAAGAAGAACAGAGCCCTAACTGAACAGAATGATTACCTAGAGGAGCAAGTGGGGCACATCACCGAGGAGGTAGGTACACGCACACGTACGCACGCACGCACACACACAGGTGGTGTGACTAGTGATGTGTGTTTGCAGGTGGCCCAGCTCCATCATGAGCTCAACCTGAAGGACGAGCTGCTGCAGTTCTACACCAACGCAGCAGAGGAGAGTGAGGATGACTCCAGTGGCTCCCCAGTGTAAGTCCCTCTGTCCAAATCACTGCTTTAAAGGTGTAGTCAGCCATGGCAAGCTCATTGTAAGCTAATAGACTTTTTGTCAAATGCACCATAAATCTCCGTCTTGCATGTCGCTATCTTACAGCCCTGTGTAATATATATATAAAATAATATAATCTGATACTTCTCCGTTAATAGGAGCATAAACAAAGTGGTGAACACCGCTCACAACAGCAAAGCCGTAGTACTACGCTTTGCTTCACAATGCATTTCATTGTGTGAGGAATATTGTTTTGATTTGAGCTCGGAGTTAGTGGTCTTAACTAACCCTGCCTTTAAGTCTTTAAGAGACGGTGTATGTTCATTAGACAGAGGGGAAGAGTGGAGTTACGTTCTCTCACATACAGTAACAAATAGCATGTTTGCATTTCGTGTGTGTCTGCGTGCATTCATGCATGTGTGTGCAAACCATACACTTGTAGTGGTGTGTGTTATGTGAAATTATGTACAGTATGTTGTACACTTCCACAAAAAGCTTAGGTGTTAAGCCTATCGTATTGTGTAATATTACACACCAAACTGTTAGCATAACTACCTGCTAATTTAGCTGTTTGCCTTATTTTTGGTTCCAGGCTAACAGCTCCCAGATGAAACAAGTTTTCCACGACTGTTTGGTTTCCTCACTAAATAGCTTTTAATTGTATTGATTTTAGTTTTTGAAATGCAGGATGGCAATGTAGTTCATCCCAGGCTCACTGCCAGCTCAGCAATTTGTTAAAAATGATTACTGTACATCAGAACTGTCCTTTAAGTATCTCTCTCTCTCTCTCTGTCTCTCTGTCTGTCTCTCTCTCTCTCTCTCTGTGCAGGGGCAAAAAGAGCAGACCTGGGTTGACCCCAGGAGGCTTTGGGACAGACAACCTCCAGAGGAAACTTAAAGAGTTGGAGGATGAGAACCTGTCGCTACGCTGTGAGGTATCTATGTGCAAACAAACATGAACACTAGGGGTGTACCAGCTCGCCACATACACGGTTCAGGCCATATCTCGCATTCTGTTTGTTCCATGAGAGGTGAAAACTGGGATTGTTTTTCTTGAGTTCTCTCTATAGACTGTAGAGTTTATTTTTATTTATTTTGTCTATATGACTTTATGCCACTAGATGTCACACTAAGCACACCAACATTTCAGCAAAACATCGTAGTGACGGGGTTAATTCATCTATGAATGAGAAGTGTATCTATATGTCGCTTGGTGTTGTTTTGATAACTGAAGGGCTTAGCAGTTCTAGTTAATTGTGAAATGAACACTGTGTTTGAATTACAGTAGCAACATATACAAGAGCTCAACAGGTTTGTGGTGTGTGTGGACGGACCGTGGTTCTGTGCTCCGGAAACGTGACACAATATCGTGGACGTTTGTATCGCGGTTTTGGTCTCAGTTTCAGAGCTGTTACACCCTTAATTGTGCATATTGCCTGTACAATGTGTGTGTGTGTGTGTCTGTGAAGGCCCACCACCTGAAGACTGAGACAGAGACCTATGAGGAGAAGGAACAACAGCTGGTCAATGACTGTGTGAAGGAACTCAGTAAGTTCTATCAGGAACCTTACTTGCCAGACAAGACTGTGACATTTAATGTTCTTTATTGGCTGTCTGGTCTGTGTGGCTTTAGAGCCACTGTGTGCAATCACTGCATTAACTGCATTAACTTTTACTCTTCAGCTACATTTAGCTTAGCTTCCTAACTCATTTCATTTAGGTCCAACAAATTATATTGTGTACTGGGTAACCCTATCAGGTTTGTTTTTTACATACTGTATATGTATTTATCTCTCTCCTTCTCTCATTGTCTCTCCCCTCTCTCCCCCTCTCTCCCCCCCTCTCCTCCTCTCTCCCCACCAGGGCTGTCCACTCTCCACATCTCTACCATAGCAGAGGAGCTGGCCCGCAAGACGGAGGATGCCTCCAGACAGCAGGAGGAGATCACACACCTCCTCTCCCAGATTGTTGACCTGCAGAAGAAAGCCAAATCAGTAAGGGACCTCACCTTCATATATTCACCATTTATAGAATCTACTTTCCAATCATTTATACTCTTAGTCACCAGTCACAATTCAATCTTAGTCACCAGTCCCATATATATAGTATTATATAGTCACCGCTCACAAAAGGCCTATTAATTCTTCCTCTGTGTGTTTCCAGTATGCAGTGGAGAATGAGGAGCTGTCTCAGCACCTATTGGCAGCTAAAGATGCCCAGAGACAGCTTACAGCAGAGGTAACCATTTTATTTGACTTTTAACAACTGATATCTGGTAGTTAGAGTCCTTCTATTTTTCAAAGGTTGTGTACATTGTAAATGTTTTCATTTCATTTAGGTTAATTTTGATCTATGATTAAAATGATGGCTTGCAAAGCCTTCTGAGGCTGGAATAATGGTACTGTACAAAAATAAACATGAGTTGGTCTCTGTGTATTATTACCCCCTCTGATGGACACAAAGTGTACAACAACAACATGGCATCTGGAAATTGCATACCTATGATTGATTGCTATCAGCACCAGTAATGTATAGTTACTGTGGTTGCTGTACTGGGACATTCAGGGTGTTATTAGGTTGTTGACCCTTTAAAACATTGTCTTTCAAAAATCTTAATATTACAGTATATGAAATCAGATATCAGATTTTCTGATTTTCTGGTAGTTGAAGTCCATAGGCATGTTATGGTTTTCATTATGCTAAAATATGTTAAATGTAAATAAAATAAAATAATGTGTGTGTGTGTGTCTGCGTGTGCATGTGCATGTGATTGTGTGTGTGTGTGTGTGTGTGTGTGTGTGTGGTGGCCTCGTAGCTCCAGGAGCTGGAGGAGAAATACTTGGAGTGTATTGAGATGCTTCACGAGGCCCAGGAGGAGCTGAAGAACCTGAGGAACAGAAACTACCCAGCAGGAACCCCCCGGCGCTTCCACCCCCTGGGACTGTACCCCATGGTGAGAGAGGGAGTGGGGAGGAAGGGGGAGAGGGACATCAGTAACATGGTGAAGTTATGGATGTATTTTAAGAACTGGAGGAAAATAATGAAAATGAAAATGGAACTAGAAGTGTATAAAAGCACATACGACACAGCCATTGTAACGTCCACTATGTACAGCCACAAACTTTAGCAACAAACGTACTCAAAGCCAAACGGTTGTTATGGACAACCGTGGACAACTAGCGCATGAACGAGCATGGGAAACAATGTGAACGTATAGACAAACATTCTTGTCAGCGTTTACGTGCCGTGTGTGTGGGTGTGTGTGTGGGTGTGCGTGTGTGTATGTGAACGAATGAGACAATTAGATTTGTAGGTTAGGCTATGTACTTATTTCATATCACTGAACTTCTACTATTACACTCTTGTATGGTTATTAATTAATAATCTACAACAACATACATTACTCTTGTGTACTTGGTTCTGTACAGTACAAGCTCATACCATCAATGTAATACAAATGTGATGTGGATCATTTTTATGAATACATCCATGGCCAGTTTTTATAATACCACAACATCCATGTATAATGGATGGTACTGTTTCTGATCTTGGTCCCAGTTCTCAAATGTAAAAGCTCCCAGAGATCTATGCAGCTCTGTTGCTATGGTTGCTCATGCCTGCCAAGACAAGCTTCAGAGCGTACTTTGCTCGTCCCCTGCGCTGACGTCATGCTAAACATTGAGCTTTCCCGGGCTCTAGTTATGTAAAAGAAAATATAACATCCATTAATATACTTCAAAATATAACATTTATATATGAGTGTGGCAACCATTTTAGAGGCTTGCCTATCTTCCATTGACAGACATTGAAAAAAATGGCTGTCAAAGGAAGATAGGCTTTCCGGGGAGTAGATGCTGCAATAACAGTCAATGAGTGAGCCTAATAATTATGGCCAACCTACCCCCTAATCTCTTCACCATGCCTCCATGGATTGGCTGACTGTGCGTGACCATACTGATGTGTGTTTAGGATTCTCTGGCAGCAGAGATTGAGGGGACCATGAGGAAGGCGCTCAGTCTGGACGACCCAGAGTGTGAGGAGCAGAAGTATGGACACACTCACACACACACACACACACACACACACACACACAGTTAAGGCCCATTTATGCTTCTGCGTCTAAGCTACTCTGTAACGTACGGATAGGGCGTAACCTACGCGTTGACGTGCACCTCTCCAAAACATTTATGTACCCGTCCGTCTGTCGATTCAACGCAGCAGTCTTTGGGATGCAAGGCCATATGCTGGGGTAGTGCTGTGGAATTAGGAATGTTTACAACAATGCCTACGGTCACAGACTGTCCCCCTTGGACAATCCTGGTATAACTATTAGATTCCCTGGAAAGAAACGTTTGTATACAATATGTCTTGCTTGAGCATTAACCAAGACTAGCCTACAACTTTGCACATGAAAAAACTGGGATTTTCCTGGGATATCCTTGTTGTACTAGCAGCGAAAAGCGGTCTTTTATAAATACTATTTTGTGTCGGCAGATTGTTTCCTATGATATATGTTAGTGTAACTAAGAGATTCGCTGGAAATAAATATTTGTGCTTATTTCAAAACATTTTACACTCTATTAGTGTTCTAATTCTGGCGCATAAACAAGACATGGCACTTTTGCATGCACAGTCAATCGAATGCACAGTCAACGCGCACAGGTCCGCCACGTGGGCCGACAGACCAGCGTAGTATAATATGCTCAAGGTACGCCGTAGGCTAGACGTAAGCTCGACACAGAAACATATATCGGCCTTTTAGTAGTAAATCTAGTCTATTGAATACTACATGCTTCTGCCATCGGAGGTCCTAGATGTTGGAACGCCCTGCCAGAGACATAAGGCTGGCAGAATCACTAGCATATTTTAAAACTGGTTTACCTTTTGATAAACAAGCGTTTGTCATCTTTAACCCTCCTTTTAGGTTTTAATGCTATTATTTTTATTAGAATTTTATGTTCTCTGTAGATTTCTGTAGAATTTGTTTTATTGATTTTAATTGATTCATTTAATATAATGAATTAGATTGTCAAAACAATCATAGCACTAAGGTCAGATATTTAAGTGTGCATGTGTGCGTGTGCGCGCGTGTGTGTGTGCGTGCACGAAGGAGCCACCGCAGGCGCGTGTTTGAGACGGTCAAGAACATCAATCATTCGGTCTGCCAGCGCTCACCAATCCCGTCCAACGGCAACATCCCGGGGTCCAATCAGTCTCTGTCCTACCGGACCTCCCCTCAGTCCAGTGGCCTGGCCACGCCCCACTCCGGCCTGAATGCCAATGACGGAGAGGGCGTTGCCCTTGACAACCGCGCTCAGAGCCTCCTGATGGAGACCGTATCCAATCAGGAAAGGTGAGGATGGGGAAAAATATAAGTAACATTTTATTGTCACTTTGGCAACAATATTAATTTTATTATTAGATTATGTTGATGTGCTGTTGATAATGACCCATCTATATTTTTATAAATGATGAGTTTGTGTATATGGTAGGTAATCAGTATTGGGCAAGTTACTCAGGAACTGTATTAAGTTACTATTTCCTTGTTACTCCTTCGAAAGTAATAATATTCCTTTAATTATTACATAATTGGTTACGTTACTTGTTGCATTACTATATTATTTATACTAGCCTGGTCCACCCATTCCGAAAAATGACAAACAACATGTGTAGCCAGCTCATTTTAGAATGTAATCCTCTTTATTATAATAATAATTAACCGTATGAGTCAACAATCAGCCAAAGTGAAAGCATTGCAGCCTCTCAAACCAGATGATTGACAGGTTGGATTAGTTAGCCTACCCTAAGTTTGCTAGGACCAGTAAAATTATAAAGGCACGTCACAGGGAAATCTCATTCATGTAATGCAGCATTACTTGGTATAGTAATTAAAATGTTATTACCATTTAGTAAAAAGTAATTTGTTACTGATAAAAGTAATACCATTACAGTAACTAGTGACTAGTTACTCTGATGGTATGACATTAGGACCACCAGCGTGTGTATGTGCTGTGCCTGTGTGCTGGCAGCCATGAGAAGAAGATTGGCAAGGTGGAGGATCTGCGGCTAGCCCTGCGGCGGCTGTCTCTGCGGCGCCAGAACAACCTGAGCGAGCGCCGCTTCTTCCAGGAGGAGCTCCGGAGTGGCCAGGGGGGGCTCCCGGAGGACCTGGCGAGGGGCCTGGGCGCCCTGACGCCCTCCGAGAGCATCATGTCCCTGGGGGGGCTCCACCTGTGGGCCTCCCGGGGCCCCTACCTCCCCGACAAGCTGCAGATCGTCAAGCCCCTGGAAGGTGAGGGAGAGGGGGGCGGAGCAGAGGGGTGTCAGGGAGCACAGGGGAAGAGGTGCAGAGGGCACGGGGGAGGAGGCGGGGCCCAGGAACAGGTGGTAAGCAGGAAGGTGAGACTCCTGCTGGTCGCTGTTGCACCACCGCAAGTCTGACTGTTGCTCTCGTGTGCCGAGAATGCCCAGGGAATGGCTGTAGACCAGTGTTCCCCAACCCTGGTCCTCGGGGAACACTGCCCTGCATGTTTTAGATGTCTCCCTGCTCCAACACAGCTGATTCAAATGAATGGCTCGTTATCAGGATTCCAACGAGCCATTCATTTGAATCAGCTGTGTTGGAGCAAGGCAACATCTAAAACATGCAGGGCAGCGGCCCTCTAGGACCAGGGTTGGGGAACACTGCTGTAGATGCACAGACGTGTGCACGCTCACGCACACACACACACACACACATACACTACAACACAGAATGAAAATGAAAATGAAAGGTTTATTGTTGCTAATTTTTGTGAAGAATCAACAAATGAATATCATAATATTATTCAACACATTGTATTATCATGTGTTTATACATTTGTGTTTCTGCTTTTGGTCTTTTTTTCATTTTTCTGTCCTTTCTGTCATTTCTTTGCATCCGATCACACCAAGACGACCGCTTCAAAAGCGCTTTGATAAAGCCCAGATCACACACAGATGGGCTGCATGAGCCAAATGTCACATTGACGAACAGTGTGACTCCACACCTTGCGCTGAACAGCTGAGAATATTAAAAATGTTATGCGCACCATAAAAAAGCTCATTACAGTCACGCCGTACCATTGGAAAACAACGGTTTTGCTAGCAACGCGTTTCTCGGTGTGATCGGGGCCTATTTCTTGTTAAATCATGTGTGGCTTTTCAATAAAAACGTCCTATTCTGATTTCTTCTCCATTTCATTACCTCATTTTTGTCTTCCTCCTGGAAGAAGGACTATTTCTGTTTTCCACTTTATATTGTTCCCTTTATTGTCACTTATTATTTGTTTCTCGTAATATAGTAGGCATTGTAAAAGAGATCACTGCATCTATTTGGATGTCCTCGCTTAAATAATTTATGCTGTTGTGTTTATGTTTATGTTTTGTCATAGCTATAGTATGTCCTCTGTTCTGTAGCATTTACTAATACATATACATACAATATGTTAACATTCAACAATGTTCTGTGCTGCACATGAGTCCTATTAATCTGCTGTTAAATCTGCAGCTCAACGATGCATGTTGCATCAGTGCTACTAGACATGTCCTGGCTTGCATGATGAAGGCTAACGGCACCAATAGAAAGGGAATGAACAGGACTCACCCATACTGACAACAGCACATGAATGTTTCATATTGGGGTCTTATGAATGGTATCAAACAACACGTGTGTGTTTACGTGTAGGTTCGGCCACGCTGCATCACTGGCAGCGGCTTGCCCAGCCCCACCTGGGCGTGATCCTGGACCCCCGGCCCGGTGTCGTGTCCAAGGGGTACAGGCCCCTGGAGCTAGAATTGGAACAGGTGTGTGACTCACAACGTGAATACTGAATATTTCAAACCAAAGTAGGCAGGTCTGGCTGCTCGGCAGCCATCTTGGAATTGTCTCTAGGCAGTTCTGTCATGCAGGAGGGGCAGGGTCTGACTCTAGGCTTGAAGCAGACGTGACTTGTGGTGATGGGTGGTACTGCAGCCGGATGAACCAGCGGCAATACACACCTCATAAATTTAGTTTTACTGCTCCGCAAACTTTTTTCCAGTGCCACATTTGGCTCATATGGTACTTCATAATATTCTCTTGATGATGTACATACATTTTTGTCTAACAACGTCAATTAAGTTTGGATGATTATTTGTCTGTAATAATCATGCAACGAAGTCATATGCTCATGCCTGCTGTTGCTTGTGATTTCTCGTGCACGAGCAACAACCGGCGTATTAGCGAGCATAACATCGATCCTCCTTTTAGTGTAAATGCTAAATATTTAACAAAACAAGCATACAATTATAGCAGTAGAATCTAAAACAAAATTTGCTCTTTGGGGGGAGGAGAGGGGCCACTCTCTTTTCTACCTCCACCTTTCCCAGTTCCATTCAGGGTTCTTGAAGAGGTCTCCTGTATGTCATGTATATGGTTCTGCCCTAACTGTTGTGCAGGTGTACCCATGGGGGGGCTTTGAGGAAGATGAACCAGGGGACCAGTACTTCCAGAACCTTCCCACCTCCTCGGTCGCTGCCTCCTCTCCGGCAGTTCCCCCCACGTCCTGCTCCATCAGCGGGACCCAGGGGCTGCCTCCTGCTGTGCCTGGCCTGCCCTCGCCCACCACCGTACACCCGTCGCCCCACCTCAGCAACACAGACGCCCTGGGTGGGCATGCACACACACACACACACGCACATGAACTTGTTTCTTTAATGTATGCTGCCACTTTAACACACATAAACTAAAATGAAGAGCAGGTATTTATTCTTATGACAAAGGAATTATATATTTTTTGTACAGTTTTTTTTTTTTATACTTTTTGTGTGAAGTGCAGAAGTGCATTCTGGGAAGTTGCACTGGCAAGTGGCTTGGTTATTTACATTTCACTGTTACACTACTCTTAGTGATGTATAGTATGTTATTGTTCTAATTTCAGCGGCATATAACCCAGGTAAAAGCATGGCTCACACCAGCTCTACCTACACCTTCACCACCTGTCGCATTCTCCACCCAACGGATGAGCAGACCCACGTCACGCCAAGGTGAGACCGTCACCGCACCTTCCAAACAGCCTTTATAGTCAACAGTATGTTTTCCATGCAGTAACTAGCTGAGCCCGCCTCCCGTCTCTGGGTATTACCAAAGCCTTTCTAACCACTCCTTCCTGCAGTCTGAACTCAGGTCCAGCCACATCTTCCTGTGTGATGACCAGCACCCTGCTGACCACGCCTGCCGCCACACCCTGCACCCCCCGCTGCCTCAGCCTGCGGCCCTCCGAGTCATCCACCAACCTCAGGCATGACTCAGCTGTTCCTCCATCCCCACACCTGTAGTCTGTTTACAGTGTGACTCATTCTAATCTCTTTCTAGCCCAATAACTACATGCATAGTAACTGATACATCTATCTAGCCCAATAACTACATGCATAGTAACTGATACATCTATCTAGCCTAATAACTACATGCATAGTAACTGATACATATATCTAGCCTAATAACTGCATGCATAGTAACTGATACATATATCTTGCCTAATAACTACATGCATTGTAACTGATACATATATCTAGCCTAATAACTACATGCATAGTAACTGATACATATATCTAGCCTAATAACTACATGCATAGTAACTGATACATATATCTAGCCTAATAACTACATGCATAGTAACTGATACATCTAACTAGCCTAATAACTAAACGATAGTCTCTTGAAAATGTTATATATTTTAGAAACTCCAAAGAAACCAAGTTTGTTCCTCTGTTGTGTTCCTCCTCTTTACTTTCCTTCTCCTTGTTGTTGTGGCTCTTGTTTTGACCTTGGCAGAGATGCCACACGCACCACCAGCACCTCTCTGGGCCTAGTGCGCCTCCTACAGGAGAGAGGGATCTCTGCAGCCATGTACCACCAGCAGAGCCTGGACCCCAGTCAGCCCAGCGGAGGTGTGCTGTTCTGCACCTCTGTGGCTCCCCAGAGAGCCCCCCACCGCGACCCCACGCGGCCCCCTACCCCGCCTAACTCCCCTACGGGACAGGGGCGGAGCTCGGCCGCCGCCTCGGCCGGGGGGCACGCGGACGCCCCCCTGGGCTTTGACTTCAAAAGCCCCTCCTATGACAACTTCCTGGCCTCCAAGCCGGCGCGCTCCATTCTGAAGGAGGTGGCGGGAGCCACCAGGGGGCGGCAGAGAGCCAAGGACTGCGAGAGCCAGACGGACGTCAGCGTGTCCGTCCACAAGCTCAACCTGCTGGATAAGGTGAAGAGGCTGGGCGTGGCCGGGGCCCCCCTGGGCGCGCTGTCGCGCTCCAGCTCGCCCTTCGGCCCTGACGGCATGAGGCGCAACAGGAGCTACCCGGCCATGGTAGGAGCCAGCATGGCCATGAAGGACCCGGGGCCCCAGGAGCAGTCTGAGCTGCTGCTGGCTGCCAGGGTGCCCAAGCAGAGCAGCCTGAAGTGACCTGGCCTGCCTCCCTGTGGTACCTGGAGGCCACACACTCACACTGTTCACGCTGGATGAAGGGACTGCTGCTGTTACCATAGCAACACTGAAAGGCTGACAATCCTGCTGCAATCCCGCCCACCAAAAAAAGAACTCTATTAGCTCTCTGAAATGAGCGTTGGCTACTGCCTGTATTTGAGAAGCAGAACACATGAGACCACTCTTCTGAAATAAGGTGAATGATAGTTTGGGTCTTCACGTCATTTCAGAACACAGGGGATATGGTCATTCCAGATAAGAACATGAACAAGAACATGTTTACGTCTGCCAGCATCTGTTAGTCTTCCATCTAGCTAACCTCTCTCGCCATCTCCTGTTAAACCTGACACTGACTCTGCTGGATAGATGTAGTGCTCATGGCACCCGCTTTCTGAAGCAAAACATGCACACAAGTACACTAAACGCAGTTAAGTTTGCTTTTTATGTAATTATTAAATTTATATAAATGATTGTCTTTCTCTCTCTCGCTTCTGAAGGAGACCCTTTCAAGAACGACTTTGACTGATCTACTGCCAGTATCAGCAAAAGCTTTGGTTTAGCTTTCTAAGTGGCCATTAGATATGGAGGGATGGTGGTTGAGCGTCTGTATGAGCTGCAACAATCAATATATCACAGCCGCAGTTTGAAATAAGACATGCAGCCTATAGCAGACTAAAAAAGTGAGAGACAAAATACTTTTTTGTGCTGATGAAATGGCATGGTACAGTGTCTCAATTGTCTGCTAATGTTGGAAGCCTACATTGGAAAATTGAAAGGGGTGTTGTATCACGGTATATGGAGTATCAAAGGGGTTTTGTATCATGGTATATGGAGTATCAAACACTTACTCGCAGTGAGTTTTTGTGTTGATTTATTTGAGACCATTGTGATACTATTGCTACTGTAAATTTATATTACATCAGTGATGATGTACTCTTTTAGAAGAACAGGCTACACATATGTAGTGGAATCAGGTTGTCAACAGCATTTATTCCTTTGAAATTAAAAATCTGTCATAAAGCATTTCTTTATTTTTTGCAGGCACTCGCATATACAATCTATAATTAAATGGTTCTGCATTATAGAATTTGTGAAATTACTTTTTTTGGCATAGGAAATTACGAATTATGTTTATTGAGTTAATGCTTATTCTGCCAGCAGATGGCGCTCCTGTCTAACATGGCCTTTATTGTACACGTTCCACTTTTTACTTGGTTGGTTTGTCCAGTCAGTAGTATCCATTCATAACCTATTTTTATAGATAGCTTATCTAGTGTTACAAGGGACATGTCAAGCTGTTTATTGCTGTTAGCGGAGGCGTAATTGAGATCTCATCTAAACCCTGGATTCAATAACAGGAAAATGTCACTACTGAATCTAATAATGGATAATTTAAAACAAATTAATGCTAATTGTATTTCAAATACCATTGTTTTCTTTCACTGTACACGTGGCTGGTTTTAATTATATTCTGAAAACCGAATTTATCGTCATCAAACCACAAGGCTGATCAAACAGATTATATATTGGTCTGAATGCTATACTCTGCACAAGCCACATCTGATAGTGATATTTTGCATAATAACCCGGGCATGTGAGTATGCCTAAATCTCTCAGGTAAGATGATTTAACTTGCCACATATCAATCAATCCAGTTATTTGATTATTAGCAATATGCTTCTTCTGAATAATAGCATGTACATAAGGAAGGACATGGTATGATGAGACACTATTTACATTTGATGATTGTACTGCAAAATAAAAGTGTATTTGTTTTAAAATTGTTACTATATGTACCTCAGGTTGTTGTGCACTTATGGAAATTCAATCAATCAATCCATCTTTATTTATATAGCACTTTTCATACAAATTCATGTAACACAAAGTGCTTCACACTACGTCATTAAAAACAATAC
>JAODUE010035170.1:0-20599 GCA_027564755.1 Amblyopsis hoosieri
TGTCACATGAAAAGATATGCTCACATATTTGCAAATATGTGAGGGGTGTACTCACTTTTGTGAGATACTGTACATGAGCATGTGTGAATATGTTTGTATTACCATGAAAAACTAGAGTATTTATCGAAATTGTTTTCATACAGAATTTTACAAGATTTTACAATATTCTGGCACTTAGAAGGAACAGCAGAGGTTATGTGTATAAATATTAACGATACATATATCATTATTGAAAAGAATGTCACATTCTAGAGTGCATTTTATTACTTGGGTTAAAATGTATTAGCCAAAAGTCATGCAACAACTTCAAATATCTTGCACTATACAGTACAGTACAGTCAAATACTGGTGACGGATAAATAAATAAGTATAAAATAAATAAATATAAATAAATAGGTTCATATATTACTTTTAAGCTGCCTCAAGACCTCCTATGATTAAAATGGAAATACTATAATGCGCCCAAACAATCTGAAATGTACCGAGTACCTACACAATATCAAGTTCATATTTAGTGCTGAGGTCAGGTGTTTTCAGGTGGTCATTTCCAGTATAACAGTTTAAGGTATAAATGTATCTTTAGCCAGTGGTGCAACTGGTACCGGTAATGTAAATATTACCACCCGTGTTCAAAAGCAAGTTAGGTGACATCAAAAACTACCCAGAAGAAAAGAAACTGAGCAAACATCAGTGGTCCAAGTCCGCATAATGATGAAGACACTGTCAATGTAAAAAGAGGAAGGTTTTTGTTTTGTCATGCTGCTGGGAAAAGCAAGACAGTTTCACAGCCGCAGGGGAAACACGTCCATGGCCGGGGATGAGATGGGGGGGTGGGGGGGTGAAGATCTAGTTCCACACGGGCCCGAATGAACGTCAGCTTCCAAAGAGAGGATGGAGGAGAGGGAGAAAGAGTGACGCAGCAGCAGGAGGTGGTCGGAAGCCAATGATTGGACAGGTCACGGCGGCGGAACCTCCTCCATGGGTCACACCCTCACCTGTGTGGGGCTCCACCTGGTGGCGGTGGGTGGTCACTGCGACCGCCCCTCAGCTGCGCCTTGAGTAGAAGTCGAGGAGGGGCCCCCGCGGGAGGCGGATGACAAACTGGTGGGGGTGGGGGGGATGAGAGGGAGGGACATTGAAGTGTCTGCTAGCATGATGACGTGAACTGAAGCTGTCTCAGGCTTGAATCTTTATGGGCAGCAATGAAGGGCCCAAACACAATGTGCCTCCATTTCATTTACCAAATCGTGATTAGCACAACTCTGAAATGGGCCAGGTTTAGAAAGGGGGCCCATCTGCATTATTATAGGTGAAACAGACTGGTTGATTGATTGTAAATCTCTTCAGTCACGGAGAGCCCAATTATAATGGCTGTTATTTGACTCGTTATTTCCTTAATAATTGTAAATATATTATTTTCAGATATAATAAAAATAAACTTTTTATTAACAGTACACTTAAGTTTGTTATGACATCAAAGGGCTCCTTTATCAAATGTATTTTCGGAAATGTTCTGCTTTTTTTTGATAAATTATTATTTTTTTATTTTTTTTGTTTGCTGAAAGCTGTAATTCAAATAAAATGGTTCAAATCCAAACGAGACACAGTCTCTTTTCGCATCATTACAGGAAGGGCAAACCTTATGATGTTGCCCATAAAGGTCCCGCCAGGAGGACATGAGAGGAAAGAGAGTATTCAGCATACAGCAGACTGATGGGGAACAGCAATGGGAAGAAAGATAAGGAGATTGTCAGGAGATGTGTCCATCAATGTCAGCTCACATTGTGGTGAGGCGACGTGCGGATAGTCAAGGGAGGAGGGGGTTAAGGTCTGGGCCATGCATCGGCGTGCCTGCCGCTAAGTCTGGTGGCAGCATGCAAGCGTACGGACGGGGGACGTCCGCACCCAGCTGTGCATGCAGAGGACAAGAGATCCACGCAGGCTTGGAAGAGGGAAGGACGCTGGGCGGTGGGCTCGTGTGGCGACCCCACGTCTGGGGACCGGGTGCTTCAAAACGACGCTCACACGTGAGCTCGACATTCCCTGTGACGCATGCATGTGTTGCGTTGCCACATGCCCACGCACTGGAGAGGACTTCACATGCACACACTCAAACCAAACGTCCACCCAGTAGCAGCGTGCCAGGAATGTCTATGCCGTACCAACAGCTTTCCTTTCAATTCACACCACAACAATCCAATTTAGTTTGTAGTTCAACTGCCTCAGGAGGGAAGGGAATGTGCCACTTAGACATGAGACAGCATTCCAGGCTCGGTAAATATCAGGAATCCATGCAGCACACTCTGCTAGGGCCCATACGGCCAGAGAGTCTGTTAACAAACAAACATCTACACAAGGTAGATGTTTATAGAGACAGTGGTACGACGAGACAGAAGAAGTCCATCTTCGCCAAGTCAGTTCAGGGAATAACTAACGAAATTGTCGGATGGAAACTGACAGTGTTGTCACCCTTTAATGCATCCCCACCCCCCAAAACATTTTGTTTGTTCTTCTGACTCCTGAAATGACTTGTGGGCTATAGAGGGTCAGCTGTGGGAGGACTCACCCCTGCGTCTGCGCTGGGCAGGTGCTGCCCGTTGAGGCCCAGCGTGCGGAACGGAGAGTGCGTGGACAGACGCTTGTCCCACTCGCTGGGCCGAGGCTGGGGCACCGCCTCCATGAAGTTCCTCTTCAGCTCGCTGATGCTGGCGTGGTGCCTGAGCAGGTCATCCTGGGGCTTGTCAAAGTCCTGGAGGGACGACGGGAGGAATAAAGGGGGGGAGGATGGGAGGGAGGGAGGGAGGGAGGGAAGGAGGAAGGAATGGAAGGAGGGAACGGAGGGAGGAAGAAGGAAAAAAAGGAAAAGAGGGAAGAAATGGATGGAAAGGAAGGAAAAGGAATAAAGGAAGAGAAGGAAGGAAAATGAAGAAATTAGGAAGGGAAGAAAGAAGAACAGAAGGAAAAGGAAGGGAAGGAAGGGAGGAAGGAAGGAAAGAAAAAGGGGGAAAAATGATAATTTGGGAGGGAAGGAGGAAGAAGGAAAATGAATAAATGAAAGAAGAGAAGGAATGAAGAAATGAGGGAGGGAAGGAAGAGGATGAACAGAATGAAAAGATGGAACGGAGGGAGTGAGGAAAAGAGAGGAAGAAAGAAAGGGAAGAGAGCAGGGAACAAGTGGACAAGGAGCCCAGAAAGGCATGTGGAGTATGAATGGGAGACAGGGAGAGTAAGGGTTAACTCAGGGTTAAAAATAACCAGAAGAATGTTTCAGATTATTGTTTAGTGATTTGTGGCCGATTAGTCACAAACAAAGCAGAAGCAGAGGGTTCTCTGGTAATAATAATAATAATAATGATTATTATTATTGTTGTTGATTCTAGATATATGGCCTTAAGATGGACCGTTTTCACAGTGCTGCAAGAAACACACGTAAGCTGTATTCCTGACTTCACTGTTAACAAGGCAAGCACTCACTGTGAAAAAGGTCTGTAAAATATGTAACAAAATATATAACAGAATAATTGCAACATTCTCCATTGCATCTTGAGACAGCGCAATGAAAAGAGGAACAATGTAAATTCATGTGCAAACTGAGTGATATTCCATAACATAGTTTGGGGACATTTCATAGCATTACAGGCTTGCAAAAACAAAAAACAAATTAAAAATATCATATGAGCAGATGTGGGTCAGTTTGTCATGAACACAGAAATACAGCCTCGGTGTAAAGCGAAGCTATTGGACTTCATGGTTATGACCAGAGCAATAGCAGCAACACTTAGCGCCAAGTCGTTTAAAGGGTCTCCTTATTTAACAAGCCAGGTTGCATGACGTCAAAAAGCTGAGACGTTTACTCACAACAAACAGATGGGGTATGATCAATGCATCGGTAACAATGTAGGATAGCATTTAATATTAACTTAATGCTTATTGTTCTATCAATGTCAACTAGTCAATCAGTTCATATGCAACAGAAGAGGTGTATTAAATGGTAAATGGACTGCATTTATATAGCGCTTTCATCCAAAGCGTTTTTACATTATTTGCCTTACATTCACCCATTCGCACACACAATTATACACTGATGGTGATGTTAGCCATGCAAGGAGACACCTGACCACCGGGAGCAGTTAGGGTTAGGCATCTTGCTCAAGGACACCTCGACACTTGGCGAGGAGTTAACGAGGTTCGAACCCTCCACTTGCCGCCCTGTATGACACACTTGGAAAATATTAGCTACGCTAAAGATTTAAACTGTAGCTTTGCCGCAGTTTAATACTCAGATGATGCAGAGCTAGAAAACAAGTATATAAATTAATGTCTATACTGAAGAACTGGAGGGATCTAGAGCCCGAATCTGAGATTTAAAAAAAAAGTGCCGTCTATAGTACAGTAGTCTATAGCTACTGTACTGCTAAAGCTGCCTTTAATTACCCACAACACAATTAGCCTCAACACTTTAACCTATCACATACATCACAGGCACTGCCGTAGCCAGAAGACTTTTCCAAATGTGCCTTTAGAGAGACACTATATTTCACATCCATGGTATAGAGTCTACCTGTGGTGTAGTGCAGTTAGTGGGCCACTAAAACACGTAACAACACTTTCTTGGCTGCTAGCTTGGTTAGAGCCCTTTCACACAGAAAGATCACATTCAGTCTACGGAGCTAGTATGGCGATGCAGAATTAATTATGGCACATGCAAGCGTGGTTACAAAAGGCAGCCATTGAGCCAAAGAGCAAGACGACATGGCTAAAGGCATACAAACCTCCAACATTAATAGGCTATGTCTGATATAAATTGAGTCACCCTCAATTCTCTTAGCTCTTTTCTGCGAAAAATAGAGAAAAACAGTGTTGTCGTTTTTTCCTGGTGTGTGATGGCAGCATACAGTATGCAGGGCTTGGTTAGGTTACTTGTAAAATGTAATTCGTTACAGTTACCAGACTCAAATTATAATCAGTAACGTAATTTAAAAAAAAATAAAAGAACATGCAATTGTTTTATGCATTTTTCTTCTGCAAACTTACCTTTTATATTTGAAAGTAGTCTTAGAAGTAATCATCTATTTTTTTTTTTAAGTAACTAATCTGATTCCCCTATTTTAGTTGGTAACTGTAATGGATTACAGTTACTGTTTTTTCGTAATCAGATTACAAGTAACTGATTACATGTAACCAGTTACTACCCAACTTGTCAAAGAGCTGTAGAAGAGTGGAAATGAGTATGCATGCAAATACACGTAAGTACGCACATCAAGTAATCAGAGAAAACATAGCACAGACCATGCATAAGCCCTAGTAGGGCCACCTACAGTACCTGAAGACTATCTGTGATTGGCTTGTAGAATATGGTAAAAAAGAGAAGTTATAAATAGACAGACAGTGACAGAAAAAATGAAAATGTTCACGTGCCATAAAACAGTCCTCGATCATGTGCATGCCAGGGTTTATAACAGTTGGAAAATAGAGCTGAATGCACATAGGTTTGACGACTTAACTTCAGTGACTTTCATTCAAATGTATGAAGGCCTATGTACATGCATGACCTGAATCAGATGTAAATGCAAATCAAAACCATTTATATGAGGCATTAGCAGTACGGGGATGAGATGATTACTATGGCACTAATGCAGAGCTGAGAGTCTGACCTTGCGCATTCGCACCGGCTTCGTGCTCGTGTCCTCGGACTGGACGTTAACCCCGGGGCGAGAGAAGGGCACGTTAGCATCCGCCATTAGCATCCTCCTTCGCTAGCTACCTACCTACCTAGCTACCTACCTAGCTACCATATCTTATTAAACCAGTGACGGCAACCACTGCTCTGTGTGGGCCACATGCGCAAGGGCCAGGTGTCTCGAGTTTTACACTAACCTAGGGGCAATTAATCAAATATTAATCGGGATTTCAATTTTGCCTTCTAACAATCACAAAAACAGTACTTTTATTGTGTATTGTATTCTGAATGAAAGGCACCCCCTCGCGGGGTGAAAGAGCAACGTGAAACGTATTTAGGTATATTTCATAGCTCAACATGTTTTCACTCTGAATTTGTTTCCCTGTCTTTTAGATGCAGTAAATGCAACATCTTTCTAAAGTAAACTAGTAATTGTATTAAATGATCGGGATTTCAATATTGACCAAAATAATCATGGTTATTTCCCCCTACAATCGAGCAGCCCTACACTAACCTGAATATCCCCGTTCGTGGCGGGTGTCACCGCAGAGGCTACCACTCTCTGGCTCCTCCTCCACGCTGCTGGCTACAGCAGCAAGAGACAGTTCACATTCAAGCAGCGAGAGAGGGAGATCTCTGCTGTGCACATAATAGTAGTTTGCAAAGCCTAAATATAGAGCATTTATACTCCAAGAGGAGATAGATGGATATAAAAAAAGAATGAATATATATATATAAAATAAAAATAAATAAAAGCTGTAATGAAATTCTAACATGTTCTAGCATTAACACAATTGTGTTGCACCTGAGCTATAAAACACCTCTTGCACAGCTAAGCTAACTTCTTCACACCAATTGCGTGGCCATGAACTTTGCACACACACGGCTGATATACCTTGACTCCGGTCCTGTCCTCGGTCCTCGAGGGCTCCGTGACCTCTAGTGTGACCGCCAGCTTCCGGTCCTCCACGAGGCCGATCCTAATAGGGGTAGAGGTCTGGGGTTGCTCCAGGGGGGCCATGGGGATGCCTGCCTCCGCCAGTGCCGCGTGGGAGAAGACTGGCGCGCTGACTGGACGAGTTCCCCTGTGAGTGGGCACCACTGGAGAAAAGAAAGACAAAATGTGCCACGGTGAATGGAAAGCATGTTTATGCATCACACTAAGATGACGACCAATATGTTATGGCACATGGTTAATGGAATATATGTATACACTGTAGTGCTTTTCTGAGCTACAGGCCGCTCGAAGCGCTACAGGATTGCCTCACACACACACACACACACACACACACACACACACACGCACGCACGCACACACACACACGCACACACACACGTCAGCCATGCAATGCACCATTCAACCACCGGGAGCAGTTAGGTTAAGTGTCTTGCAAAGTATGAGGCACAGGTGTTAAAAAATAAAATAAAAATAAAATTGACTCATTAAAAATCGCCGATACATACAGCCACAACATACTTGCGGTCAGTTCCGTGATCAAGACAGATGCACAGAAAGCATACTGTACCTTATTCTCGTTCCGTGTCTTGATGCGATCAAGATGGATTCACAGAAAGCATACTGTACCTGTATCGTTTAGTAATTGCATTAATTACCTGGTCTAGTGTCATTAGCAGACGGCAACACGGGAGTTAAGCTTTAAGCGAATATCCACAACGTGGAATGAAAGCAAGCGGTGGTCTTAATTCTTCCATCAAAAGATGGTTGCCCATGCAGACGCTGTTAGGCCACAATGAGCAACAAAGATGAACTTGTTGAGATGTGGAAATATGGAGATGAATAACGCATTATTTCTTCCATGTGCAAAATGAAAGGACCTTGTGCAGTTCACAGTCCAACTGCAGGGCAAATCTTCAGCAAAAAGCCTCGGAATGCTTGAAGTTAGTACGTTTTTCTTGAAGCCAAAATTAAGCGTTTGCATATGCAAGCCCTGTTGCTGGAGGAAAAACATGAACCACACCAGACCTACAATACCTGACTCTTTGAAGTCACGGTCTAGCAGAACAAACCAATCATCACAGCTTTCTCTTTGTGTCACTGAAAGTCTTTCCTCCAGGATCCTCTTCCCAAACTGTGGCCTCCTCTCCAGTACATCCAGTACAGCAAGCCTTGGCTTGGTCTGGACAAGAGGACCTTCTGGGTATAACTGGATGCGCTGATCTATAGCAACTAACACAACAAAAGCATTCTCAGATGATGCACAAAATCATAGGTTAGCCATTCTTTGTATAAAAGATACAGTCAAAAACATGCTGCCTATATAGCCTACAGCCGTGGAAAAGATTAGGAGATCACTACGCATTTTTTAAAAATGTAATAGTATAAATATACTATAAATTTAAAACATAAGCAATAGAAGAATTCTATAAATGTAAATATAAAATAACATTTCGTGTAAATAGTGCTGTACCAAACTATTATTTTTTGGGTGATTAATCTAACATATTTTTCCGCTTAATCGATAAATCGAAAGACTAAATTATTGTTCATCTAGAGATCCATTCAATGTCATAGGACGCACCCTCAGAAGCTTTGTCCCCCACACTGGTCACAGTGTTGTGCGGTCTGCACCACTTTGTTTGTGTTCCTTAATACAAAGCCAGGGCAGTGTAGAAACACTAGATTATTGTTTAATCCACAGAGAATGTGCAGCTAGCAGACGGTGAGCAGATACTTATCTTACAATCACTGACTACACCTTTAACTGGAGATAATATTTGAACATAAAAGTGTTTAACAGTCTTTAACATTAAATCTGCAAGAGCTTGTTAAAAAGGAATTAAGTCTGGATCTGTCAGAGCGCTTTCACTGTGTTCAGCAAAATGCTGCAGTGGTCTCTTAATCTTTCCCACATCTGTATTTTGAAGAAATACTTCACAATCATAATATATATCAATATAGCACTTCCAGTGTTGATTTATTGGCCAAAAGATTTATGATTAATCAATATTGAACAATTGAGTGATGCTACACGTAACCAGTAAAGTATGAACCAAGAACAACAACATTCTACCTGATTGTTTTGGGGCCATGTCCAGAAGAATACACCAGTCATCTTCCATCCCTCTCCAGGCCTGAGGGAGCTTGTGTTGCACTACTGTCTTCTGCTGGGTTTCTTCCATGATAGTTACTCTCTTTTGGGCTATCTGCTTTATGGCTGAGAACTCTCTGACTGGCTTTACCTCACGCACAGACACTGTATTGGAAAACGCAGCCAAAGAAAGATGTATTTTATTTCATTAAAATAAAACGTGTTGTCAAAATCTCATCTTCATATTATGTTGGATAGTTTGATAGCATTATCAATGAACCACTGAGATATATCAAAATACATAGTCAAATTATTTTATATACAGTCTGTTATGGAAAACAGAGGATGAGTTGTGGTCTTAATTGGCCAACCTGGGTAAATAATGTATACATTTAACAAATATAATGGCTATATCTACAGTATTGGGATAATCAATGAGGACCAAACTGGGCACTAATTGGAGGAATATTAAAAATAACCTAACGCATGCACTGGTGACATACCTGGTACTTTAGCTGCAACATCTAGCAACTCAAACCAGTCATCATCCATTAGTCTTGGCTGTGCTGGTTGCAGCTCCACAGAAGACCTCACCATTAACACCTCAGCCGGTCTCATCTCTTCCACTGTGACACTTCGTTTTGGCACACTGGTTGGCACTGCATCTCGGATCCGGTCAACCCGGGCAGCTGGCACGAAATAAGATTGTCAACAACTACAGACTCATACGTCACTAGAGAACTAGATTAGAAAAGGTGTTCAATCGGGCCGCTTTGTGCAACACAGCACTTGAGCTGCGTGACGTTACAGCGGAGCATTCATGCATGCATAGAAGGGTACCTAGTGGAGCGACGGCAGGCGTTTCACGCACAGTATCAAACAGGACAAACCAATCGTCTCCTTCCACTCTCTCCGACGGTGGCATGACGCGGACCACATTCATTTCAAATAGGCGTGTCTGAGCTCGACCGCTGTCCTCGTCAATTAGCACCTGCGCCCATGTTCTCGCCTCCACGCCTGATGCCTCGACCGCTGAGATCGCACTTGTGTCTGGAACCATCTTAACTGAGGCCACTGGCAGAAAGAGAGAGAGACAGAAAACATTTTAAAAATGTATTTTTTGTTTGTTATAATGAAAACATTATTTCAGCCTCCAGCCTTGTGCAGCCCTTCCCATTAATTCTGTGGTAGTTCAGAGACAGAGCACAAATACGTTCCCACCCACACAGGAGTAGAAACAATGAATCGCTCTCTCCATTGGCTTTGCATTGTGGGAATAGATATATGCAGCCCATTAGTACCTGGTGGAACACAGATGTGTCCTCTGGGAACACCATCCATCAGCACAAACCAGTTGTCCTCCTTCTCCCTCCGTGGCTGCGGCAGTTTGTGCTCCTCAAGAGTCAGTCTAGATGGGATAAGGCCCTCCTCCTCCTCAACATCCTCCTGTAATTGGATCGCCTCAACCAGAACAGCACCGACACTGGATCTGACAGCTGCCACTCCAACGTGTCCAGGGACATGTTCCTCTGCCCAGGTCTGGACATACTTCTCCCCGGTGACTATTGGGGATTTAAACAAGACATGATGCTGAGACACAAGGACTTAAAGGTCAAACAAGGCAATGCTGGAAGAACACAAGAGACGTCAGCCAATACCTGTTTGGTGCACAGATATTTGTCTGGGAGGGACGTCGAAGTCTTCAACCTCTCTCATAGGCTGGGGAGTTACTACATCTTGTTTATAGCCCAGCTCTTGTATTGCCTCCGAGACTTCAACCTCCATTAGACTCCCTTTTCGCACAAATGCAGGCAGGTGGGTACGTTCCGCTGGAGAGGCCTGAACCAGCTGCTCGGGAGGTACATAGGTAGGTTCCCTGGGAACAACATCCAGCAGCGCAAACCAGTCGTCCTCTCTCTCCGTCATCGGCTGTGGCGGAACCTCTTGTGGGTACCACTGTTGCTGTCGCGCTGCCGTTTCCTCCTCAACTAGGACTTCTCGTCTCTCCTCGACGGTTGCACGCTGAATCTCCGACACAAACCTCTCTTCGGCAGTCATCGCCTGATCCCGTTTCTCCGTGGTGGCTTGTGCGACATTGAAAGAAAAGCACAGTCTTTAACACTGGGAACACACACACACAACGTGTGAACAGACTCACGTGAAAGTATAGTGTACGGCACCCTGAGAGCATAATGTAGTTTAGCAGGTTGAAAATGGGGGATTCAAGCAATACCTGGCGCTTCGTAGGCCACGTGTCTGTGAACAACATCAAGCAGGGTAAACCAATCATCGTCCCTTTCCCCGGCGATGAGTGGCGTTGGGATTTCTTCACGTCTTAAATCTAGGAGTTTTATCTCTCCGACAACGGCGTCCTCCCTCTCCTCAAACTCGGTTGTTGAGGCTGCACGTTCTGCAGACTCCATTTGATAACTTCCCACCACTGTAACTGATTTTAGAAAAAACATCTCAAAATATACGAAGTTGATTTATCATTTATAATTTATCAGTGGAACGGTTCATACAGTGATTATCAGACATTTTAAACCCACATTAACTGCATAGAACCAACATAACATGCACTGAAGCGTACAAAACGTTTATTTAAAGAATACAGATTAAAAATTTTAATTAAAAACAAGATTAGCGATATTGTAACTAAAATAGATTTTTATGAAACTTGTGAAATCCTTTTACAGTTTGAGCCACCGAATCATGAAAGAAAATATAAAGCTGCTTCCTCAGAGATAGCATACCTGGAGCTTTGTAGACAGCCGTGTATGGCGAGCAGTCAAACAGAATGTGCCATTCGTCCTTGTCGGTCAGTTGATGCGGCGGCTCCAAGCTCATGCCTGCCCTACCGCTAAGCGGACGCCCCTCGCTGACCTCCATCCCCTCTGCCTGCCTTTGCCACTGCTCCCATGTCTCCTTTGCCGTCAGACCGGCCTCCATCTGGTCCTCTCTCTCGTAGCTTTGATCCTTCCATCCATCGCCTAGAACGGTTACTTTCCTAGTCGTCCGACCCACCCTGTTGACGGTCACCGTGGTGATGCCGCCAGACAGCCACCTCCCCTCCTCCACCTCCTCCTGCCACTCCCTCTCCACGCGCTGCAGCTTTTCGGTGACTCCCTCGTCATTCAGTGTCTCGGGCGTCATCTGTCTCCCCTGTGCAGAAGAGCTCTCGTCCTCCTCTTCGTCGGGCAACAGGCCCTTAAAAAACACCTTCTTAATCTGCTCCTCCAGCTCATCCACCTCGCCCTCCCTGGGCGCCTCCGCCTCCCACAGCGATCTCACCACTGAAGCGTCGGCCTGTATCGCCTCCCTGCCTTCCCTTCCATCCTCCTGGCTGTGCTTGGCCATCTCCTCCCTCCCTAGCTCCTCCTCTATTGCCTCCTGGATTCTCCCTGCCAGGAGATCCACTTCCTGGAGCCTCTCTTCCAGAACCTTCACCTCCCTAAGCCTCTCCTCCAGCTCCCCCGCCTCCTTGAGCTGGTCGACCAAAGCAGTCACCTCCTGGAGCCTCTCAACGACCTCTGCGTCAATCTGCGCCAGGTCCTGCTCGGTAAGAACTGCAATGCTCATCTCCTGGGCCCGGAGCTGGGCTGTGGGAGAGACTGGGAGGAGCAGGACAGAGGTTTGAGATGTGGGAGAAACTTAAACATGTTACATAGTGTAAGATATATACTGTATATTACATTCACCACAGAATTACACCTGGTTTTCCACTCACGTGATGGTGTGTCGATTCTGGTTCGGTCAAAATACTGGTACCAGTCGTCGTTCTGGTTCCGCACTGGTGTCAAAAGCCTGTCCACACTCACCGAGCTCCATTGTGCATAGTCAAGCTCAGCTGACATTAGAGAGGCAATGTGGTGACTGACATCTTGACGACACCGAACAAATACAATCTTATACGAACTGACAAAAGCTATAAATTGGGTTGCAGGGTTAAAGTATTCCTGAACTGTGTCGATGTCTTGGAAAATAAGGCCACAAAAAGTTGTGTGATTACACACAAGTGCTAGATTACACACAAAACCAAACAAATCTCTTTAAAACACAGCATGTGCTGTATAGAACTGAACAGTTATTACCAATACAGATAGATACCTGGCTGTTTTATGTAACCCAAAGATGGAACAAATGGAAGAGAAGGATGGCGTTTCAGCAGGTCAAACCAATCTTCTGTCTTTCTCCCCTGCTGTTGCTCTACAGAGGCTAAGTCCTGCCATGTCTGACTCACAATCTGGGCATTAGAGTCAGATAGCTCAGCTGTGGAGAGATGTTGAATTGGAAGCGGTTATGTCCTAGTTCTGTGAAACGATGTTAGGTGTTTGACCAAGCCGTACTCAAAAGAGCGGCAGCGAGCCTGGGACGATGAGGTTAGTATAAAGCCGGTTGAAACGTCGGGGCAACGTGGACCTTTGGTTCTGTGTTGTTTGTTTAGCAAGTGGATTGAGACAGAATCTTCAGCACAAGTGAAGATTAGGCAGTTAGCCTCATTTCATTGCAGGCATTGGACTGAGTGAGTCAGTCAAGAAGTAAGATGCACGATTCAAGCACTGGGCCAAACATTTACACACAAAGTCGTTTTTTTAGAAAATGCTGCTGTAAAATTATGTGCGGGGGTTAACACCGCGGGAAGTCAATGTCTCCTTAAGCCGCAAGCTGCCAAGGTAAACACGCCGCGTGTCGCTATGCAAACAAGCATCAATGGTGAACAAAGCTGCCCTGGGATAATGCCAGGGGAAGTAAAAGGGTTGGTGTCTTCATCCATCAACCAGAGGACATTTGTCCTTTATTCCCAAGGGAACAACTTCAAGGGTCAGTGTGTACTAAAAGCAAATGAATGGCTGGTGGATGTTTAATGTTAGGTGCAAGCTGGCCGTTAGCAAGAGGGACAAAAAAAAGAATATCGGCATGCCAGAAATGCTCCCGAATGTCTCTGAACAGCTCCCGGTACCTGAACATTCCGGAACGTGCTTGTCCGAATCCAACATCAAGTGCCAATCGTCGACGTCAGACCTGTTCAAAGCAGAGAGTTTCTGCAGGAACCGGAGGGTATCGTCTCTAGCTGCAAACGTGGGGGTAAGTCAGAGAAGGGCTGTAACCACATCAACACACACACGCACGCACGCACGCACGCACGCACGCACGCACGCACGCACGCACGCACGCACGCCCACAGTATACCTCCATCTAGGTTCCGGGAGAGCCTCTTGCTGGCAGAACGAGTGAAGCGAGGGGCGGGGCGTTCAATCATGGAGCTGGCCTGCTGGGTCTGTACCTGGGTCCGGCCGCTGTACCGGAACTTAGACCCCAGGACGAGGAAACGGCGGGAAGAGGGAGGCTCTATGGTTGAAACCCTGGGGGACACATAAATACAACATTAAGAGTCTACCGTTAACCACCATTTTATAAATTTGAGAGAAGCTCTTGTCCGCTGGGGTTCAGGCACAACAGCCTGTTATACCAGAAGATTACACGGGGGGCCATTGTGTATTTCCTACATATGACAAACCGTATGACGTTTATCATAGGAAGTACACAATTGCCCCCAGTGTAATCCAATTTCGTACATATGACAAATGTCATACGACAAGGTTAGTTAACCTGTAGACATGTCTGACATGTAGGGATGCAGCGATTAACCGGTTTCACCATTAACCAGGATTTAAAACGCCGCGATTTTATAACCATAAAGGCTCAGCTACACCGAGAGTTTTCATCCCTCTCTCAAAATAGGGTCATTTTGGTTACACAGTGAGGACAATCAAACCAACATTGCCAGGCACAATCTGCAGATTGCAGACAGAACAAATACAAATGCGGCATATGCGGTCATGAGAGCAACATCGTTGAATGTGATTCATCTGCGTTTATTTAGGTGTGGTATACAGAAGCTCTGTAGGCTGCAGCGCAAAACAATTCACTTCAATCACTTCAGGAGTGCATGACAAAATGCAAGGAAGATAGCCTATAACCAACTAGTTAAGATAGTAGTTACCTTACAAAGCTGCATAGTTTAGTTATATTATATTGATGTAACACGTATTACAATGATAGGGCCTACCTGTGCTCATATTGCCTCCAGCCATGTCGAGTATCAGGTAACTAATTTATCCAATGTCAAATCTGTCTGGATAATATTTAAAAACATTTTGTTTGCTAATTTTAGGAGCCCAACCGTAAGTGCGAACATCAAACAAAAGTTCTAATTTCTGGCTCCAATAACTCATGATCAAAAAGCACAGAGAAGACAGCAACAATGAATTCTGAATTTGTTCAAACAAAGTCCATTGCAACAAGCTGTTTTATTTAAATGAGCTCTAACTTACAGTGATCGTTTTGGCTTTCCAGCAGCAGAGCTACACACATTTAGAGACTGTCAACAAAGTACACTTTACACACAAATTTGATACTGTTACTAACTGAATATCTATGAAATACAGAGATATTTTCTACACATACCAGACATCAAAATGCAATTACACATAATTGAGGTCATTTCTGGGAGATGGAAACTTTTGTATTTCAGATTTATTTAAAGTTCATCCTTTTAAGAAATGTCACCAAAACCAATGTTTTAGTACATAGTATATCTAAGGAGAGGTTGAACAACCATTCAATTGAGGGTAATCGGCAGAGGCCTATTACGATAATCTCTAGAAGATAGAGCTTCTGTCGCCAGGCAGGACTCTCTCACCTGAAGAAGGTATGATGCTCCACAGATGCCTTCCATAACTTCTTTGCGGTTTTGTAGTTAGGCAGCCTGAAACCAATTGTGCTCTCGTAATGCTCTTGCTGTAGAGGGACACACAGCATTAGGTAATTAACAAATTACAAATTACACATCAATCACAAGTCATTTATAATATTATAATAGACTTTGAATGCAATCTACAGGAATTATTTCCCGCCCGCAAGGTTCATAATAAAACAATTGTGCATATGCCATTATTCGCCCCCTATAATCACTCTCACTGAAAAGGAAATCTCCAGAACTACCTCTGATGGTCGGATCTTGATGAAAAAGCTGCTGCGTTTGTAGGAGATTTTGAGCACTTTGGGCCACGGGAAACTGTTGATCCTCAGTTTGTCTTTATAAACCATCAGGCCACTGGAGCAAACACCAAGCATGATGTCAACACCCTCAAGATCCTACACGTACAGAAAAAGAGAGAGAAAAATAGATGAAGATTAGTGCTTTAATTTTATCCAACCATATATGCTGAAGATCATAACGGAGCATTAGCACTTACAATATCCCGCCACTAAATGGCAGACTTGGAACTACATACAGCATTTCTCTTTCCTCCGTTTTTCCTTTTTAAAACGGGCAATGAATAATTCGGAATTAAAATCAACATGCTGCTGATGTTATGCAAGACAGTTTACGTAAATCCTTACTGAGCCCGTTTACGTTAACTTTACCCCATCTGTTCTACACTTGTACAAACTAACGTACATTATAGTGCGCCTCCACCTGGAGCCACTAACAAACCCGTGGCTGTGTGTGCACATTCATGCAATTGGCAGGCCCGGTAGATTCACCGCCCAAAATATTTGTGACCATCGAGGGCCTCTGCCTCTATACAAGTCTATTTAGATTTGTGCATATTGCCAGAGCAGATATAAGCACATATTCAGTCAGTTGGTGCGCTGAGCCTTTTCAGAGGCGATACACTTTCATCCAACAGGGGGCAGCAGAGCCTCTGGTGACAGGTAGAACCCATTAAGGACTGCATTATTTTATGACTGCTGAGTCACCGGTGGCAAAAGAAAAAGTATTGATGTTGAATATAGTACATAGGCCTATAAAGGTCCACATTACTGCATTTGTTGTGCACATTTAGATTACCAGAGGCCCGCACAAACCGTTCACTAGACTGCTTCCACTTCAGTTTACCCATAAATATCGCATACATTTGGAGCCTATTTCTCTCCATGCACTACATACACTACTGTGTTGCAGCAGAGTAGTTTACATAGCACTCAGTATCGTATTCAAGTTCACGCAGACATTCCTCCATACTAGTTAGCTGCTCTATCACTTATGTGGTAGGGTGACATAGTATCAGTAGATTTTGTTTCATTGCGCCCTTATCGACAATGTGTAAAATAGCAGGCGCGCTTGCATTGCGTTACAAAAATTAGCATTTGTCAGCTTAATCATCTTGCATAAAACACAAGCCCTACCTTTGCTTGATGTAGGTCCACACCATACATTGAGAGTTTCTTGGCATTTTCCAGAAACATCAGATCAGCTTCGGCTGGAGTCATTGACCTGGGCGCACACGCGCGCACACACACAGAGATACAGAGAAGTGAGTGACCTATGTTTAGTTCATAAAAGCTCGTATTCACAATGTGGATCTTCATATTCACACATTTTCATCGTGCTTAAGAATAATATAGGTCATCGTTTTGGTTTGAAACGAAGCGCTGAGTTAAGGCAATGCACAAGTTATTTTATTTTTTTAAATCTAATTCCTTTAACCATTTTTGTTTCTCTGTATTTCTGTATTTGTGGGAAGCACAACTGTACATCTACTCCCTCTCTGAAAAGCACTTTGAACTGCAATTCTGTATGAAAAGTGCTGTATAAATAAAGATTATTATTATTAATGGACAATTTCACCACTCGGTCTGAGACGGATACATTAACTTGAAATTACCATGGTTAATTGTCTATTTTTCAAGACACTCAAAAAGAGATGTACATGACTCACATAAACCCATTCTCACATTCATTAATTTAGCCGGGAGCAATGGACCTTTCGTCAGAAACGAATTAGCCACACGCACGGGCGGGTCTGTCCCACATGGCTCTGAGCTGTCCATAACAGAGACGACTTTGATAACATCCATCCAACATTGTGTCATTAACAATAACGGGAGAAATCAGCAGGAAAACAGCAAGATTTAGCTACCTGATGCTTTCAGGTTCTCATTTAAATCTAGTAGCCTACTATTTAATATAAAAATAAATAAAAATATTTATTTCTGACTAATGCTGCGTCATACCGGTACATCCCCACAGCAAACGCCTATCTAGAAAAACAGGCTTACTAGTGATGATAGTTAATCCTACTGTTAAGATAGACAATCGTTGCATTAATTGTTTCATTATCAGAATTAAGTGAAACGATTCAGATAGCAAACACTCATTTGTTTGGACGGACGGCTGAGGGCAGAGTAGGCTAGCACAGGTAGACTATTACTACGATAAAATTCTTCCGGTTACGATAGAAAACTCTTACACATTTAAATTAAATCTAATTATACAGTATAGTAAATCCATAGCATAGTTTACCAGTACCGTTTTACTACATGGCTTTTGCTTATTCAACAACTGCGGGCGCATAGCAACATTTCAGCCTTCTGATTAGTCAGCTTGCCTGTCAATCGCATTCTGGCGAAAGGTCCATTGACTGACCCCAAGCCCCTTTTCGCCATGTCATAAAAAAAAAAAAAAAAACTGTTGATCTGTTTTCCTGTTACCTACTACGATCCTAAGCCCCGCCCCTTTTACCTGTCCAACCTAGTTACTGTATCTATGGCAGACAAAACAGCATAGTAAGCTACAGGAAAACAGGAAACAGAGTTTCTCTCGGATTAAAAAACAAAAAGAGTTGTTTTTGGAAACTTGGGGTCGGTCTAATGGGGTTGGGCGTCTTGCTCAGTACCCCTCTCCACCGGCCTTCCCCCCGTGAACCTCACGCTTCGCTCTAGGTGACGTGGCACATTACCTCCCGGGACGTGCCCCTGGAACCCACCTATAGGTGCGGTGCAGCTCCATGACCTTGTCCTCCAGCTCCTTGGTCTGCCCGGGCGCCAGGCTGAGCTCCTTCACGTAGTCCCCCCCGTGGATCTCGGGGTCGTACTCGCCCAGCTCCGACTGGGCGGCGTAGGAGCCCAGAAGGGACAGTGTGACGAAGGAGCAGGGCAGAACGCCGCCCGTGATGTCCTTCCTTAGCTGCAGACACAGGTAGTACCTGCAAGAGGGGAAGAAGGAGGGGGGGGTGTTCATTAGCCCGGCTCAATGGCGAGTGAGATGACGATGAAGTCAAGGGTGTTTTCGAAATGGTGGTAGAGCTAGATGAGGAGGCGATCAAAACAGATGTAGCAGTGACGATCTCTTTCAAATCTAAAGTAACCACGGGTCTATGCCCGGTAGGAGGCAAAGGCTGTTAACACTTCCCAATGGAGCGTTGCCACACAACATTCACAGTGAATTTTAGCTCTGGTTACACCAGACTAGGGCTTTCATGGCACACAGTGGATAAATGAGCAAGCATGAACAAATCATGTGCAGGAGTGCAACAGCAATCACTAGGCTGTATACTGACACTGTAGCATATCATCATTATTATTATTAAATAATTTCTGTACATGAATTCACCTGGTGAGGTCTTCTGTAAGCTGTGCTGGATCTGGAGGATAGAACTTCACGTTGAAGGTGAACTCATAGACAGCACCTGGAACCTGTTTTCTGATCTCCTTGTGTGGGTCCAGCCAGGTCTGCACAAGATAAATGTGAAATAAATAAAAAACAATTCTAAAAACTGATCTGTGTTCAGCATAGCAAAATATCCATTTGCACAATCAGTTAAAAGGTATAGTCAGCTATTGCAAGCTAAATGTAAGCTAAGTTACTTAACCCTGCCTTTAAGAAGTTAAAAAGGATAGTGTGTTTTTATTGCATTGTGTAATACAAATACGTAAATACATTAAAATAAAAGTGAGTTCTTCACAACCTGATGTCATGGCAAGACAAATCACTAATGTCTCAGGTGCATGTGTATGCACACTACACATTGAATCAGCCTGCAGAGAAGTAGAGCTTTTGAAATTATGACATTGTGTGACAACACTCAAATAACACCACACTAAGACACCAGAATCTACCTTGCTGGTGGCTGTGTCCCAGTTGGCCAGGCCAAAGTAATCTTTCTCCAAGAGGTTGAGGTGGTCACACACCTTTGTAAACAGCTCCTGGAACTTCACATGTTTCTACATACAGGGGACAGAGGGGTCGTCAGGTTCATGGGAGGTCATCAACTGACGTAGCAGCAATTCGACAAGGAGAAAAGAACAGCGCTTAACTCGGTGGGAACAGAGCAGAACATCACATCTCTTACATCAAGCTCACACTCGAACAGAGTGTCGTCCAATAAGGTGACTTTGCACTGCAAGGTTCTCTGTTTTTTAGACTGTTTGGCCTCTTCTGCTTTCTTCTCCGTCTTCTGTGCCTCTTTAGGACTCTCTGTCACCACCTCCTCCTCCTCTTCTTCTTCTCCTTGGGCTTCTGCCTCCTGTTCTCCGGGCAGCTCCTTCTGGTCCTCCTCTATAGCGGGCTCCTTCAATTTCTGGTCGCCCTCAACCTGCTGGGTGAGTTTACAAAAAGAGAGGCAAATGTGAAGTGAAAAATGTGAAATACAGACGACAAGAATGTGAAGGGGGGTGTTATTGCTGTGGTGTTATACTGAAAGCATACAGCGTTGATGCCTACATTGAACCAAATGCTGCCGCTAGAAGCTTGCAGTTCAGACAAACATGCTTCTGCAGAGAAAGCAAACCCACATGTGAAAAATGTAGCACAATGAAGAGATAACTGATAAAAGCACAGAGCTGGAGCAACACGGATGCTAGACCGCTCACACAAGCCCGTCTCCACACTGAGAAGTATTTTTTTTGCTGGTTCAAACTGGGGTCTGCAGACTGTCAGGAGCATGTTGTTTGTGCCCAAGGGGTGTGAGAGCAGACCCTTAGAGGATCATCTAAGAGGAGAAGTTACCCTGCCCGGAGGAAGCCCGGGGCCCCCGTCTGGAGCCAGGCCCAGAGGGAGGGCTCGTTGACGAGCGCCTGG